>MVGT01000183.1:257540-339086 GCA_002174775.1 Macleaya cordata | reverse complement strand
CCTTCTATCTTTGTTGAGTAAGAAATGGAAAACCCTAGATTTCCTTATCTCTATCCTATAAAATTTTGCCCTCTCGTCTTGCTTTCTACCTTCGTTGAGTAGAAAATGAAAAAACCTATATCTCTATCCTCAAAAACTGTTTTTTGCGGTTACTAAATGAAATTTTGGTTTTAGTGGGATTTTTACCGCCAATATTTTTAACAAAAATAATTTTACTTTTTTACAAATTAAATGCCAGATAAGAAAAAAAAAACATGTCAAGACTTTTGCATTGGAGGTGACTTCTATTTTTGAATGTCTATTGTGAAGTTTTTCCTGATAATAAGGAAGACATTGTCTTGGGCAATATGCCACATAGGAAGCACAAGACATTTAAAGACATTTGCATTGGAGATGCTCTAATATTGGATTGAAAATTGGGTGGTCAAATTGTGGAACACATGATTATTGATACGGCCTAAAGAGCATGGATATAGATAGAGAACTTAATAGATTAACTTGATAGATTATTGAATATAATTCCCTTGGCCCATCAATAGGGTTGGTTAGGGGTGATCATAGAACCGGAGTCGCATAAACTGCAAACCCTTCCTAGCAATATAATTACCTTGATCGCAGCCTCTTTCTAATAGATACCGTCTCCTGTCCTCTTAGTCCCTTTTATCCCCAAGGTCAGAAGCCACTAAAAGCGAAGGTTTAAAATTTCGTTTCAATCAAATGTATTAGTCTATTGAAAAATCGAAATATTTATTGAAACCATACGAAACATTAGAGTTATAAAATATGTGAAAATAGTACAAAATACTTCGAAACATTTCTAAACTAGATTTTGAACCATGCTGAGGGGAACTTGAGCTGTGTGGGATACAGATGAAGGCGATCCAAAGATGATTTTCGGTGAAGTTGATATCTTGAGAATGTAGATCATCCTCTCTAAAAATCATATTATTCTAAAACTTCTAGCTCCATCAAAAGTTGATTGGACATCAATGGTGAGTGAATAATCTAATTTACACAATCTAGTAGGGTCCACGTGGGTTTGTCGAAACAGGGTTCTTTTTATTAATAGTAGAGATGTTTGATCAACTCCAGAGATGTATGATCAACTCCAGAGATGTATGATCAACCCCACTATCTTTGACCATTCAACATCCGATGGCTAGGATTATGTGTTTATGTTGACCATGAGTGTATAAAATTAGACCTGACAACGAATAAAAGTTAAGGTCGACATAGATAAAGTTGGCGATGCTTAAGCTTAACCCTAAGCTGGACTCGTTTAGAAATTGTTTACCCTCGGCTTAACCTTAAGCTTGATGATACGTGATTAATTGTTGAGCCTTTGAATGGGTCGTTGTTTACTTACTAGTCAGTCAAGTTAGTTTTGAATAAGTCTAGATAGTTTAGATTCAGTCAATTGATTTTGTAATCACAATCCCTTTTTATTAGGAGTTTGTTAACAGCACCTTTTATTTAAAGAGCTGTTTATTGTTGAATAAGATAACAAGAAAATAATTTAGGATCTTTGATCTTGGAGGTCGCTATCCTCGAAATAGCATTGTTCTTATTCTACTTTCTTCATCTTAACAATTTATTTCTGGTTATTTCAAGATCACGGATCACTTGACAAGGCGATGAATCAGAGTCAACCCCAAATCTTGGCAAGGTTTAAAAGGATGAATGCATTAGAAATACTCAATCCTAACACTAGCTCATTTAGTGGAGTTGAAAACAAGGGTCAATCCCAATCAACCACTGCCTCTACAGTACCAATTAAGAGCATATATAATTGCAAGAATTAAGAACCCAGAGAATCTTTCTTGCCAAGTGCCTTACTGCTTTCATACTACATCAAAATCAAGCAACTGATGATTGCCTTTATCTTTTGGGTCATATGTTAATTTTCTGTTTTTTCTTCTTTTTTTTTTTTTTTTTCTCTTCCACTTTAGCGTGATGGTAGGAGTGGAGACTGACTGTTTGATCAAACCCCATCAAAGCTCAAATTCCCCTTTTTCTTTTTACCTAATTCGGCCCCCACCATCTTAATCTTTTTTATCAATAGAACCCCACCAGATTCTTATAATCACAATAATTAGTACGGTTATTCCCACCTTACCTTACTTATACAAAAACAAAAGAGAAAAGATAATGAAGTAGATGCTCTGTACCATTTGCATGTGTTCACGTTGATTTGATTCGAATTATTCTCTTTTTATATAGATTATTCTTGCAAAAAAAATGGTCATTTTTTTAAACTTTTAGTCCCATCAAATTAAATGTTGATCGAAAATAAATGATGATAATAAATATTTTATTTTTAAATAAACTTTTGATAGCATTAGATCTCTTAGAATAAATTAGTTTTTTTCGAAAAATGATCTATATGGCAAGGAGAATAATCTTAAAAAAAATGAACCGTTGATTCGCTTCTATATAGGCCCCACTACTACTAGTACTACTAGCGTAGGTAGGGTTGTTAGTGGGTACCCATTTCCCCGAGAACCAACTGAACAGGAACCAATTATGTGGTTCCACTTTCACATACTTGAGTACCAGAAACATTAGTAATCAGACCAGTTAAGGTCATGATTAATTATGGCATACTTCGGTATTTGATGGAACCGAAACTGAAGAAATAGGACCTGAACCGGAACCAATTTATTCAATAGGTTGCAGTTGTGGGTACGTAGTGCTAAATCTGAACTGGAACCACCCACTGATACCCTGTTAATTTTGACTTTTGAGCATTGAGCATCTCATAGGTCGGGGATTACATGTTTCAACAAGCATATTAAAACAGGTTTAGAGAGGCGCGTGAGTTGAAGTTGTTGCTTTTAAGGGTATTTTTAAGAAAAAATGCTCTAATTACATCAAAACGTAAATACAACGCAATAAGCATAAAAGAAGCGCAAAGAAACTACCATTAACATCGTCACCAACATACGAGTGAGATGACCATTAATTAAATTTTTTTTTTTTTTTGAACTGGACTAATGAGATGGCCATTAATAAGATCCATCACCCAAAACATCTATAACATATGTAAGTTGACTAGATTCATTTTATTAATAGTAAAAGGGCATGTAACTTTTCATGAATATTAATTGTGCCCTAGTACATGGGGGATTTCAAGTTTCAACATACGTAGGAGCACTCGCAAAAACTCTTCAAGCACACTCCTCCCTTGGCATAATATCCATGTGCCTGGACACATTCATTGTCGCAGTCACCGTGGCAAGGCCATTCATCCACACAAGTATCCCCTTGGGCAACCCTCATCATCACTAGTCCACCTGTAAACACACGTACAGTATTTGAAGCATGCAATAATAATTAACACATAAAATTGAGATACAATAACATCGTGATCGAATCAAAATCAGAAGAGTGAAAAGGAAATTTAAAAAAAAAAAAAATATTGACCTGAGAAGAACAGAAGGACAACTAGGAAGAAGTAGCGAGCGAGCGAAAGAAGCTTGGCCATGATCTCGATGTACTCTTCTTGTGCTCTAGTTTTGATCTTATTTATAGAGTTAATTGGCATGGTCACTCACTATTTAGTGAGTAAAGAGGGATTAAAACCTAGCCTATGGACACAACTTTGAAAGAGTGTGCCTTAAATGCGCTTAGTTGTTGCTGCGGTTTGGATTTAATTTTTATATAATGCTAGGGGGAGATTTTTTTTGGGAGATTCTAATTTGACAACAAGATAGTTACCATTTTTCTTTTAAATTGACGTGTCTTGTTGCCACATCAGAATCTCTCCTAAATTTTGCTAAAAGAAAACGTTGGTGCGTGGCAGGGGGATTATATGCATGCCAGCCGCAGACACCTAATTAAGTGTACACCATTGTAAGTACATGCCTTAAATGTGCTTAGGTTAGGTGTGGCTGCAGCTGGGATTTAATTCCTATGATATACACCAAAAATTTCTTGTGGCAAAATTGTACTCCAGATATTGAGTAGTTTTATATAAGGTAAGGTTTAATTGGGTCTGTGTGGGTTCATAATGTTTGGGTCTGGGTGATTTTAATGTTTGGACTGTGTCCAATTGATGATATTTGGGGTGAATTCATTGTAGGAGAGAGTGGGTTGGTAATGTGATTGTTTTGGTGTCAGAAAAACTAGATTTGTGGCACAACAGATTTCAGACTTTCAGTGAAGCAATAAGAGATAGATAAGATGATTATATTGAGAGAAATTGTTCTTTTCATTAATTTGTAAAATTGTAACCAATTGTAGCTATTTTTCTATATTAGTTCTAACTATTCGTCGGGAAGATTATGATGATAATTAAGTACATTATGCTTCCTCTGCATTGATTTGAACCGGTCGGAGTCGAACGAGCAGCAGCCTGAACTGCTACAAGTATGACATCCATGATAAGAGTGAGGAAGACCAAAGCAGAGGAGGTAATTGCAGAGAGTATCACCAGGATGAGACTCGAGAGCTCAGCAGTTCCTTTAGGAGAAAATAAGAAACCCAACAGGTTTAGGGACTTCAACAGTAACAAGTTTGCAGCCCAAATGTAGCTGAAATTGGATACAAGTGTATCCGAGATCCTCATCTTCAAAAGGATAGCTTGACCTGAGACACAAAAGATTACAATGAATGGGGGAGGCACCGGAGAAAGTTGAGATTCATATGCATATTTTGGAACAGAGCTAGGGGATGTGAGGCAATGTTTTAAAAACCGGACCAGTAATCGAACCGGAGAAGCTAGTGGGTTGGGTCAATCTGGTTCAACCAGTGGGTTGACCAGTGGGTTACGTCTAAACTATTAATATAATAACAACAATAAAAACATATTGTTTTATGCATCACAGTTGGTAAAGTGTCTTTTTGAAGTCACTTATGGGTCTCGTGTTCGAAACTCAACAGTTTAAGTTTTGGGAAATGCTAAAATTCTTAAATAACAATTAGTTGTATAGCAATTATACTTTCATAATGACAACAATCAAATGATAGTTGAAATGGTAAGAGGTTTGTCACTTTAGGGTCTTATGTTCAAAACCTAGCAAGCTCATTTTTGTAAAATGTAAAAAATTATAACACTTTAACTTAAAAAAAACCGGTTTAAAAATCGACTGGGTTCACTGGTTCAACCGGCCGAGTCGACCGGTTCACATTTAAAAAGATGGTATTTGAGAAAATTACTGGGTCAATGTTGACCCGAACAGAAAATTTGATTGGGTCACCGTTCACCGGTTGAACCGGCCGGTCCAGTCAGATTTTTAAAACACTGATGTGAGGTCTATATATGGGAATTGGAGGCAGTGGGCACTGGCTGGCTTGAATTCCTAAGACATTATAGTATTGTACAAAAAGTGATGCTAGGTGGAGATTTTTCCAGGACATTTTTTGGGGAGATTTTGCATTGCACAGAACTCACATAGAATTGATCTAATGGTTGATTTTTGGTGGATATGTTCTCTTCACCATATAGATCATCATCATCAAATCTCATACCACTCTAAGGCTTCTTACTTCTTATAAGTCTGTTGAAAATTTGATAGTGATTTATGCGTCAATATCTTCAAAAATTTTCTTATGGGGTCATAAGTCTTAGAATGATATAATTTTTGGTGAAGAAAACATGTTCACTATTAAATCAACTCTATATGGACCCCACAGTCACCAAAATCTCTCCTAAAAATGTCCCTGAGCATTACTCTTGTAACAAATTGGGGGAGTGGTAAGTTTTTAATATTATATAAATCCTTGTTGGGCACATGGGGGAACTGCCCAAACAAACAAAAGTGTGACTCACAATATTTAATGAAGTAGGTGATATGAAAGGGGGTTGAATGTAACAATATCTTCACTAGTTTTATACTCACAATTACTTCAATGCTCAACCTATCAATCCTTGCAATTTGCCTCACTCTCTAGTGGAAGAAATGTTTCTCTCCCACCATCACAACCACTCTCTCTCTCTCTTCCCCATAATTGTCTTGACTATTATGAGATGAATTATGGTACTTTTGGTTACCAAAACACATTAAAAAATTTAGTACATTACACAGTTCTCCAACAAGAGGTGAGAGAGATAAAGAGAATTTCATTTAAATTATAACAAAAGGTCATGGAAGAAATTTATAATGAACATTTAAGTGATTAGGTTGGAGGAAGAGAATACAAAAGAAGGAATATATCCCATTCAGATAATATAACAAAGATATCATACCATAACTATAGTGCTACTATTGATATGAAATGTGAAGTTTTATGCCACATACAGATGCATAAATTTTAGAGCATTAGTAGTAGCAACAAGGGAAATTATTAATTGAAAGAATATAAAAAGCGGAGAACGACTAAAACACCCAAAATTTAGAAATACTTGTCCAAAAACTCCATGAACTTTTCAAAATAGCCAAAATCCCCAAAATTCTCAAAATTAGATGTATAGACGTATTTGCCCTTATTAGATAAGAAAGAAACTAATTTTGACCAACTCCTAAATTTGGTAATAGGATATATTAAAGCATTTAATTTAGATAAGATATTAAATCTTTCCTAAAAATATTCTTTATCATACTTAAATTAACCTAAGTTTTCTCCCTAATTAAGATTTTCAAATTCTGCCTATTATTGTCATAACTTTTGTTTACAACACTTTTATGAAGTCATTTACTTAATTTTATGGCTCATTTTTTGCCAATACAAATTTTTAGAATTAATTAACAAAAAATATAGTTAGTACAAAATGACTTAAACATGCAAAATATTTTTAGCATATGTACAAAAATGAAACAAACGAGTCTAAACAATTTTTGTACAACAAAAAAATAACGAAATTTTTATTTCCGTAACATAAAATGCAAAAATTATAATGCATAAGCAAAAATTAATTTGTCAATGAAAAATTTCAAAAATTAAAGAAACATAGAGTCAATGCAAAACGATTGACACGTGGAAAAATTTTGTAATGTTCAAACGAAGTGTAAACAATAAAGCTTCGATTTAAATATGAAAGTGGTTAAAGCGCATCTACCTTTAAAAGTCCTCATTATTTCATGTTCAAATGGGCAAAAATTATTTTTGCACAACAAAAAAAATCAAACAACGAATTTTTAAGTCAATCAATACAAATTGTAAAAATTGTAATGCATAAAAAAAATTTAAGTTGATCTAGAAAAAATATATTTTGTAGGAGAAAAAAAAACTCAAACACAAATATGATTCGTAACAAAAATAATGAGAGAATGGTCTTTTTTATTCATAATGCACTAGTGGAACTATTGTTTTATTAACACAAAAAAGTGAAATCAAAATATTTTTCTCTTTTGTCTTTTAGGTTAGAAAATAACAATAAATATAGTAGTTTATAGAAGAAAAAATCTTTAAAATATTAAGGAGATAAAAATAATTTTAAATAAAATAGGAAACTAATTAATTCAAAATTATCAATTAAGCACCAATTAAGGAATAGAATCTTATTAAGATATTATTCTCTAATTAAAAAGGGTAAACATGGAATTAAAAAAAATTATTGACTAGTTGGGTAAATAGAAATTTTATCCCTTAAAAAGTATAAAATGGTAAAATAAAAAAAAATAAGAGAATTTTGGCTATTATAAAATGTTTGTGGGTTTTTTGGTATTTGGCCGTAAAAAGGGGTTTTTGAGCAAAATTATGTATAAAAAGCTGGTGGGTTCCGGAAAAGCTGGAAAAGACATATGGATAAAGAAAAAGGTCTATTTCTACCCCTTTTTACACCAACTTTTACCTAGCGGATTTCCTAACTTTATGGACCTCGCATAGAGATAATCTAAGGGTTGATTTTGGCGAAGAGATTATATCATTCTCAATAAAAATTTGTTCATTCAAAATCTTGTATTTCCGTCATCCAAATTCAATAACTGAAAATTAATGGTGAAGATCTACAAATTTTAAAATGAGTTGATTTTCAGTGAAGATGATATGCATAGTGAAGAGTACATCAACTTTTGATGTGAATAAACATTTTGTAATGATTTTTTTTTTTTTTTTGTGTAAAAATGAACTATCTGATAAAAAGATTATACTAAAAAAAATAAAAAATCAACCCTTATCATTTATTCCTTCTCTCCCACTATTTCCTTTCCAAGCGTCATACCATGACTTCTTGAGGAGAAGGATTTGAGAGACTAGGTCAAAGAAGTAGCAGTAAATTAGACGAATACAAGATTGACTAGCCCTGAAATTAATGACCAGGTCCAATTGTCCAAAATGATTTGGCCTTGGAAGGTTAATGTTAAATGGATTTTGCTAACATGTGCCCTTAGGGCACATGTTAAGTTTTTTAGTTTTGTGTTTTGTTTAGTTTCTTAAGGTTGTCCAAATGGGCTGATTTTTTGATATGTATGTTATTTATACTATTTGGATCATATTTAAAAAAATCAGCTCAATTGGAGTCCTTAGCACCCTCTAGCACCACGAATACTTAATTTAGACTTTAATAATATGAATGAACGGCTGACATTTAAAGTGATTTGTTTATAGGGTTATATGTTTCTGATTGAGCTGATTTTTTGTGGACATCTTATAAATAATGATAATATTATGCTTACAAAAATTCAGCTGATTTGAAGACCTATAACTTGCAAAAAAATCCCTTCAAAAACATACTTATTGTGTGCCCTTAGGGCACACGTTAACAAGACCCATGTTAAATAGACCTAAATGTCCATCATTTAATAGTTTACCTCAAATATTAGCCGTACACATGAATTGTCAACTCATCCATCCAGGGCAAGGCCAGCGTCGTAACTCCTTTCGTGGGACTCAGCTGAAATATCGAGCATATTAACTTTCAAAACTAGGGCTTCAATTTGGATGCAACAAAATGATTTCAACCATCCAGATGATTATCTTAAAGAATGAGGTGGCCTGGAATGTCCAACCAGACTGAGTTTTGAGAGGTCGAATTGGCAGGTCAGAGTTCAAGTTAGCCGAGGACAACGGATCACCGATTCATCACAAGAAATTTGCCCTAGTGTAGATTTCTGCAGACAGCTTAACAACATAAAAATCAGTCTGAAATGCCCAAAAAAACCAATCAGTTCGGCATTGGGTACAACCAAAACGGTTGTGAGTTGCCTGAAACTCCTGTTTTTCCATAATCATTATGTCCAGAAACCACCTAAATCAGTCCGGCCACCACCACCTTCATTCACAACCGATCCCAGCCATAAACGGAAAGCTTTTGTATGAAATGGAGTTGAAAATATTGCCAAAGTTACGACACTACATTTTAAGTATGAACAGCAAACAAGACTATGTAAAGAGACCCAAATTTTTTCATTTCCTGTTGATAATTTATGAGAGAGATATACAGAACAGAACAGATACATGGAGTCATGAACTCAGCTTCCTCTGGCTGCAATTTCTTTCTATGAAACTTTCAAATTAAGACAAGAAAAAAAAAAAAGAAAAAAAAGGAAAATCAAGGAAAAAAAGGAGGATTAAAAAAAGCAGCAGCAGACCTATACTTTTGGTTTTCCTTCCCAGGAAATCAATCTCATGAATCTGATTATATCCAAGCCAACTTTCCAGCCTTATTCTGTTCGACAAAGTCCCTCCAACATAAGCCAATGGGGCTCATCTTTCTTCTCGGCCATATCTGACATGTAAACCATCCTTTCCGTTCTTTTTTTTATGTTTCTTTCCCAAAACCAACAGAGGATCCTCCAAGAAAGGAAGGAGCCTTGGGTTAAAACTGGACTCCTACTGCCATGGTGCTTTCTGTTTATAACCGCCAGGGTACAGGTCCCATCCACCTTCGGGCTCCTTCCTCTTCATCCCCATCCCTGAGTTCATAGGCTGAGAAGTGGATCTCATCTGCTCTTCCATTAAAACACCTTGGCCAGGAATAAATAGCTGCCTAAAACCCCCAGGTTCTCTGTTCTCTGCCTCCACTGTCAGCCCTGAATTCAAGTCAAAATTGGGCCGTGGAGTCGCAACCCCGTTCAAACCAGATAGAGGGCCAGTTGTGCTCATAAGGAACTGTGGTCGGGAATACGTGGATGGAGCAGCCACAGGGGACCCCATTACCTGTGGCACTACAGGGGCTCCTCTCGAATCTACCATGTAATGGACAGAACCAGGTCCATACATAGCCGGAGAGAGAGACATAGAAGACCCCGCTGTAAGACCATTGTACCCATAAATTGGAGGAGAGGACGTATAAGCCATTGTAGACCGCACTCCCGCACCACCACCTGCTTTTGCAAAGTTTGTCCCCATTAGAAATTCTGGGACCTGTCCATTTGGGAGGAAGGACCGAGTTTGGGGGACAAACTCGTTTTTATTGATCTCCACTCTTGTACCCATGATTGAAATAACAGGATCATCCAGTTTAGCCCCTACACAAGTATTCATGTCTAGGGATGACGCTTTACCCAGATCAGGCCGTAGATCATTAGAATGGTCGAGGAAAGACGGGTTGTCATTCAAGTCAAAGTTCCTCATGGAAGGGGGCCTTGATGATGATGACGATGCTGGGGATGGGCTGTAATGACCATTTCTGTGGTGGTAAACAAACCCTCCCTCCATTTTCCAATCTGATGGAGTCTCCTCATTGTCACCGATGCGGTTTAGGTCCAACTTGAGCCTCTCTGCTCTTCTCGAACTCACTTCAATGGAAGATTCCCCAGAATGAAGATCAGATGACACTGGAACTTGTTTTGATAATACTGGATCAGTGGCTCCACCAGTGTCACCTTCAGCCACATTCAGATCAATATACCGGAAGTCCTGTCTCTGCTTCGAACTCTGGCTGCTTCCCTCGACGGAGATACTCTTCTCAGCCTCCGGAGTCCTGCGAACAGATGCAGGACGAAAGGCGCTGGTTGCAGCAGATCCTTTCCATCCTAGTTCCCCTTCAAAATGGAGAGGAGCCATAGGAAATCCAGGAGCGGCTGCTTTAGAAGCAGAAACAACAGTGATGGGTGCAGAACCAGAAGCTACAGAGCCAGAAGGTGCAGAGCTGGGAGTCGTTGGGTGATCCATTTCCTCCAGGAAGACCTCCTCATTCAGATCAAAATGACACATGCCTTTCTCGATGTTAACCACTGGTTCTTGAGCAGCTTCAGTGACCTGAGAAGAGTCCTGGTCATGCATGCACTCTTGAGGTTTGTCCGTGTTATCTGTACTTATTGAATGATTCTTGCCATTTGGAGAAAGGGCCCCACTTGAAAGATTTTTTCTGATACGGACCTCGTTTTGTGGTCCAGTCACATGCTGCTCCTGTTCGCCATTTATGGAATCAGGGCTACCAGGGTGCGCAACTCCTCCAGAATTTTTCTCAGAAGAAGAGCTGCAGAACTCTTTCCTATAATCCACTACCTCTCGTTCCACTTCTTTAGCAACTTGGCGAGCAACTTCTAATGCATCTTCTACCCCATACTCGAGTTCCAAATCCGATCTCCTCTTGTCAATCTTATCTAAGACTTTAGTATCTATCATTGATTTTGATACATTACCAGCAGTTGCAGAATCCTTTCCTCCTCCCACCTTCAAAATTGACTCACCAGCAAGCTCTTTCACATTGTTAATTACTCCTATATCCTCTTTCCTGGAAAAAGAAGCTTCCATATCCCCTGGTTTTCTCAAGACATTGCGAGTACTAGAAATGTCCTGCAAAACATTAGAATAACATCCATCAGCTCTGTCTGTAGCCTCACGCTCCACCGTGCTTCTGGAATGTTCTTGCCCTACACCGTCAACCATCCCAATCTTCGGCTTAGAGGCTAGAGTATCACCGTCAAGATCAGCAGGGAGAGTCTTCTTTAGAAAAAATTCATTTCCTTTGGCATCAAAATTGCTTTGTGTAGTAGATTGTGTCACAGCATGCTGCACATTAACAGGATCAGCGGAAGAAGAAACATGTTCAGATGAGGCAGAAACAGAACATATTTCCGTTTTACCATGTCTATCCTGGCTACGTTTTATAGTATCTGTCTCCCTCTCATCATTAGAGAGAGCTTTCAACTCTGGAACATCCAAGGACCTTCCGTCCACATTACTTTCCATTTGAACTGGAGAATTGTGAGTCCCCATGGAGGACTTTCTTTCTTCCATAATCGAAAGGCTTTCTTGACAAGGCTTTGTCATGGTAGATGAGCCTCGAGGATTTCCTTCAGATGCATCCTCCTTGTTTACACAACTCAAAGTCTTTTGACAGGTATCCTGATTATTAGGACTTGAGATCTTCACATCTTTAATGCTATCCGACTGATAACTATCTGCGCACCTTGAATTCTCGCATTCACCCCCTGCTGGCTTGTCTACATGATTATCCAAATCAGCACTTCCTTTAGCAGGAGAGCTTTCAACAATTGAATCTTGCAGGCACCCACTTTCCACAGCTACTATTGCATTGACAGGCTTAACCCCATTATAATGGCACCCAGTGTTCTTCTCAACAACCTGGTGATCTGCATCTTTGTTACTTCTCTGAGTCCAGCTTTCGAACAGTGCTCTTGCTCTCTCTTGGACCATAAAGCTCTTGACATCACAAAGATTTTTGACAGTCACACTTATTCCAGAAGAAACTGACCTATCATTATCTATGGGCAGCTTTTCTAGTGCCCTCAATAGCGCAACAATTGATTCTTCCACAAAGCTGTCACTTGCGTCACTACTACACTTTTGAGCTTCCTGAAGCCAGCGGTCGAGGAAGTAGAGTCCATCCAACCTAATAAAATGATCAAGAATATCCTTGTTTTCTGTGGCTGCTAAAGTACTTGCAACTGTGCACCATTGCCTGGCTGCCTCACTAATGTTCGTCACATTAGTATCTTTCTCCTCCTTCATCACAGAAACCAGTTCTTCAACTCTAGCAAGGGCCATGAGCCCATCCTTCATTTCAGTCAGGGTAAAAAAGTCTTCCAACGTCATACTCTTTCACAGCAGTTGGGTCCTACTGAGCTTTGAAGAAGTCTTTGTAACATGCTATTACCTCTTTTACTTCTGTGCTATCAATGAGAGAAGAATCCTAGAGAAAACACAGGACAAAATTAATAGGATTCTCTTCAACGCAGGACAACCAATACAGTCAAGCACAGTACTTTTAGAAGCAAAGCCATAATATGATAGCAAATGAAACAGTATGTTTTCAAGAACTTCAGATGCTGAAGTAAACAATGATTTCAAGTTTCATCAAGTCATTAAAATACAAATATCATATATGATTCGAGCTGGCATGAAAAGCAGTTCAACCATAGATAACATACTAATCAGCAGAAACAGAAATGAGGTTCGGGATTTACAGCACTTCAATAAACATATGTAAATAGAGGACCTATGGTGTACACCTACATTCTTGAAATGAAATAGAAGTATGATGATAATCTAGTCATATGTAATCTTATTCCTTAATCCTTATCCAACCGTTAAGCTTATTATGGGATAACTCGCAAATGAATCTCCCTGAAATTTCACATGGCACAAGAATACTCCCTCGTGGGTCTTTTCCATTCTCCTATCCATATATTTGCCAACCTCTTTTTACAATGTCCCTCATATGGTAATCAGTCAAATGACCCAAATCCAGTACCTTGTACCTCAATGAAAAAGATAATTTGACATGGCACAAGAATAGTCTGCCTACCAAATTAAAGAGGCTCTCTAAACTAACAGTTTCTTTATAGCTGCTCAAACCAAAAACTACATAAGCTACTCCATGAGATTTTGAAACACGTAGTTGCTTCTCGAATGTTCTCCTTCCTGATAAATTCAACAAAGATACATTTTCATAAGAATATCCATAAACCACATCCCCTGCTCGACCTTGCTTGTTCTTATAGTTTATTCTAGAGAAGGTCATATGTTGGAAAAATAAGTATTTTGACAAGTATAACAGTATATAATAAAGAGTGTGTCTGCCTTGCAGCTCAGCCAGACCAAACTTCTCAAGCTTCCTTCTCAAAATAACTTCTCAGCCAAGTGATCTGTTGGATGGAGTCATGAGTATGCACATTAAGGTGCAAAAACAAATCGGGTATAATATGGTAGTTTGCAACAGTTTATGCTAAAATAAAATTAATTTTGATGTTAACATGCAAAACAACTAAAGGGAAGTGGAAAAGTAAATTTTGCGCACATAGACCAAACATAAAATTGTCTCTAATTAATAAGCAAATAACGAAGGTCAAACATTAGAAACAAGGAAACATTTTTTAAATAAACTACTATTCTCTTTGGGCACTATGTTTGAGTAAATACATGCAAATCTTGAATTCAAACTGATAAGGGAACTCCAGGAATAAATTGTCTGGAATGGTGAAACTATTGTTCAATAAGAAGATCTGTTTTTGGAATTATATCAATTCATTGTTTGCATCTCGGATCGCAGAAACAGGCAACCATGGAGAAGGGAATATATCACTTTCTTTATAGATAGGTCACCTTGACTTCTAGACATTTTTTCCAAAAAGAGAACATGGCATTGTAACAAAGTCCGAGCAGTTATGAAAGTGTACGTTAACAGTAGAAACTTGAGCAACTATTATGCCTAGCCTGACCAATAACCGCCACATGCTTTCAGATAAACAGACTCATCAAGAAAAATCAACCAAGACTAGTAATTGTAAAAGTTGTGACAATAAGAAATTAGTTCCCTCAAAAAAATATTACAAGAAGAAATTATCAGATTCAAAATATGAGCAAACTTTCCCATTGTGGTTAGAAATTAAAACATGAGCATAACTTCGCCAAATTTTACTTCTTACCAAGGTTAAAATCTCATTTCACCCAAATGTTTTGGTCAGTAAAAACTGAGACATTCCAACTGAAATGCTTAAAAAAAATTTGACAATATCGATATAAACCAAGACAATTTCATTCCTGACGTACCCAAACCTAATTTGAACGATGCTTCTCACAGATGCTTTCACGCAGATTTAATCTGTTGAGCACAAGGACTTGCCTAAAGCAAAAGGAACTAACTGGACTAGTCAGTGGTTGTTCTCTATGGATTAGTCCAATCAACTGATTAACAAGTCAGTATGACAAGTGGAGTGATGTATCACACTTCATAAAAGAAAACCTAATTTACATCTTCAGAACAAATAATAATAATGATAACAACAATAACAGCAACAGTGGAAATAGCAATAGAATAAAAAATATACATCACACAACCTGTTCCATAGATGTTTGGATGGTATTTATAGTAAATTAGTAATAAAAAAATTGATAATAAATAAAAACTTGTTGCAAAATATAATTCAGGAACTCAAGTAAGAGAAGCCTGGAAACCAAACAGTTCAAGACAATAAAAAATAAAACATTATTTTCATGAAGAGAACCACCCAAGAAACCAATGAAGACTAGGTAATAGGTATCATAAAATACTTATTAAAAAAATAGGTATCATAAAATTAATCACGATAAAATATTCAATGCAACCAATCACAAGTTCCACTCACAAATTCATGCATTAGTACTATCCCAAAAATTTTAGCCGGTCATATATGCCTTCATGTCAGATTAATAGGCCAGTCACCAAGGAAATGTATAAGGTTAGAAGACAAGGTTCAGTAAGTGTAACATTGTCTAAGTCATGTAACCTTGTTTTTCCTGACTCCCCCACATCTAGACACGCATAAGCCATAAATGTGATAATGAGCATTTCAGGTTCCCTTTCAATTGTCTTTCTGCATCGGCTAGATCTCGCAATTGGTACTTTAACAAGCCCAATATTAAATGAGACGTATATTTCTGCTTGCTTTCAAGGAAAAAACAGTAATAAAATAACCTACTTGGAGAAAATAATCAAGAAAAAGGGGGGCAAGTTTCCTTCGATAAATGGTAAAAGAGCAGACAAAGCCCATAAAGTAAATGATCTTATTATCTTAAAGAGACCTAAGAAATAAATTAATTAACCAGAACTAGTTATAATAAAAAGTTTCTAGAAAACAAATGATGTATGCATAATATAACCAAACTTTCCACAAAGATGCCTTCACATTGAAATCTATGAGTTTAATTGAGCAAAGCTTGTCAGTGCATTCATGCCTTGATTCCCACAAGTATATTTTCTAAAAATACAGTATCTATATCAGGCCAGACTACCGAGGAATGAAATAAGTCAATAAATGCAAACAGAAACCACCTGAAGCTCAAAACCAACAAGAACAGAGATGTCGAGAAAATAAAGCTATTTCCAATTTTAATTACCTGAAACTTCAGTGCTTTTAATTTTTCAAAGAAATCGACAAATTGACAGGTACTGCATATTAGAATCCGTCAACCTAAGTACCCAACGATGAATAAGTGAAATCTGGAAACACAAAAGCAGTAATATGTATAAGTCAGGAATATAATGGAACCTCGAATAAGAAAGTATAATTGACGAAACTGATAAAAGAATCCAAACTTGCATAAATACATACAACATAAAGAAAGCTTAAATTGATTAAATCAAATCTAAATTCTCAGATCAAATCCATCTTCTCAACCAATGAATCCTTCCCTTCCTACTAAACTAAACAAAAAACTGGAAAGACGAAACGGCTGAGAGTTGATCTCAATAGCGAAGTTGAAATTCGCAAGCTAAAGATCGAAACCCATAAAATCAAAGACAGAGGACTACACGAAGAGCTAACTGATAGAAACCCTAGCTGATGTTTCGACCTTGGGAAGTGAAGTAGGTATAGAGAGAACAGAGATAACGAAAGTTGGAATATCTCCATTAATGCGACAGAGATATGTACAAGATTGAAAACGCGTCTGTATCAGTCCTTAAAATTGATACCAGAGCAATTAAAAATGAAGTTTAAAAAACAATTAGGACTCCAAGATGAACTTTACCGTTGTTCATACGATTGATGAAAATGAAACCCTAGCTCGTCGCAAAAGGTTCGAGAACCGCTTATCCTTCAAACACCTCACCGCTTTAACCTGCCCATCCCAGACTCTCTCTCTTTCTCTCTCTAACTCTCTCTTCTGCGAATTCTTTTTCTCTCTCCTCACAAAACCCTCGCTTTGTAGTCTGTTCGAATCAGAGGAACAACAACATTTCTGCTGCGCACCGTTTTTTTGGTTTCCTTTCCCTTATTTTTTTTTTCGTTTTTCTGCTGTCATTGTTCTCGTTGGCTTTTCTGCACGTGCTGAAGACCCGAGCGAACTGATGACGAAAGTCTGAATATTTGACTGAGACCCAAATGAAAGGGTTTCGTGGCTCGCTAGAGAGAGAAAGACAGACCGGATTGTCCGGTCGCTTTCGTCAACTTATTAGCCGGTTAAAAATCGCACGGCTCAAGATCAAATCAAATAAAACAAAGACAGCAGTTGTACCAAGAGTTTGTCTACCATTCTCGTATGCTGGTATGGTCTTCTCAAAAGAGAGATTGGTGTTTCAACGAAGATGGGTCCCATTAGAACTATGTGTCGAGTTTTAATTGGATGTTGCATTCCCAAACTCCTCGGCAAAGGGCATCGAGAAATAGCCCCAGGCGCACTGGAAAGCCAAGAATTATATAGGAAATAGTTTGATTTATTAAGGTCTACCTAGCTTATTTGTTATTAGACTAGGTATATCGCGCCATCATGAGAGAGAGGGGTAGATTGGTTTCCTCTGTTGGTTTTGAATAGGGCAGGGAGAGAGCTTATAAAGCAGGACGAAATTTATAAACAAAAATTAGGATTTGCGGAGGAGGGAGAGAACTTCAGCAGATCTGCTGGTGGCGGTGGGGAGGAGGAGCCGACACAGAACGAAAAAGAGAGGGGGAGCCAGCTTATGAAGCAGGACACAATTTATAAAACAGGATAAATTTGCCCCCGTCCTGAATTGTATAGGAGATAATACTATTTAATATTATTTATATTATATTTAATATTTAAGGTTATCAAATGCAAGGTTCAAAATTTGATACGTTGAAAAACTAAATATACGATACCATACAATATCGAAAAATTAGAATTACAAAAGACCTAAACATATTACAAAATATTTTAATATATTACAATACATTTTGAAATATGCAATTAGAAACATTACTATCTGATACAACCTAAAACATTACGAAAAAATAAATTCAAGTAATATTTCATTTTGGTGAGTCAAAATACTGAAACGAAGAACTTAAATATTTCGAAACGAAATGAGATTTTAAACTATGATCAATGACAAGTATATTTTCTTTTTAACTTACAAGTTATAAGTATGTCTACTGCATCCACTAGTGGAAGGGCAAAATTTATTCTCGTAAGCTAAAATTTAAAAAAAAAAATTGCATTTTGGGAGGCTATAATTATAGTAGTGTATATGGAAAAATTTGTCAAAATTTTAAATAATAATAAAAAAATATGGGTACCTGCTCTTGGTGTCGAAATACTGTGGGTTCTACATGGAGACGATCCAAATGTTAATTTTTTGGAAAGATAATCTAATCATCGTGTAGATCATTCTCACAAGAAACCAGACCATTCTTAAACTTATAACTCCATCAAAAGTTGATTGTAAATCAATAATGTCGAGATCACCTTTATTCAATAACAAATTGTTGATTTACACCAAATTTGGATTTACCTTTATTCAATAACAAATTTTGATGGTGTTAGAAATTTTAGAATGAACTGATTTTTTGTGAGGATCAACCCTTAGATCGTCTTCATGTAGAATTCACATCATTTGGACATCAATGATGTATTAATAAATAAATGTATAAAATTAACTTTTTATAATCTTTCAATTTGTAATAGAAGTGTTTGGGCAGTGGTTTAGAAGGTCATCCAACAATGGTCTCCACAGGAGGTTGCCTGATGTTGGGCGGTGTCCTAGGGGGTTGTCGATGCCCAACGTTGAGCGGTGTGTCAGGACTCTAGCAATTTGCTAAAGTCCGTAAGAATTTGACTTAATAGAACTTAGAAGAATACCTTTTGGCCGGACTGACCGAGTGACCCCTGCCCAATTTAAGGCATGATGCCAAAGTAAATTAATGATTGGAAGGCCATCATCGGGACATAAATCTGACAGCCGGTCCAAACAAGCCATTTTGACGTACATTGAAAACTTGAAATGACTTACAAAGCAATTACTCATGAACAGCTAGCCAAAACAATTATTGTTGAATAACGAGTAGAAACCAAATTAAACAGTAATAAACTAGATTGCAGGAATCCCCACGTCTAACAAATTGAATCAAGAGAATCCAAAACAATAACTCTTGAACAATGACATGCATCTAATTTCTCAGCCACTTTGAATTCAAATTGAAAAATAAATTACATTAATTGCATGAATCCCCAACTCAACATTTTATAAATTTTATTTATTTTGTATTGGCAGCCAGCATATATTCCTAATATACTGCTTTTGCTATTAGATAATGCTATACTTACAGCCAGGGACGGAGCCAGGATTATATGGTAAGAGGGGCCAAAGTGTAAAACATTTATTACTTTTAAGAATCAATATGAAAAAATAGGATTTTTGGGAGGGGCCAAATGAAAATTTTGTCTTTCACATGTGAAAATTGAATAGTTTTATAGTAGTATACACGGTGTAATGAAATGACCTGGGGGTGCCATGGCCCCCTCAGGTCTCAATGTGGCTCCGCTACTGCTTACAACAGAATCCTACAGAAAAACCTATAGAATTAAAATCTGACGGTGTAGTATATTCACACATCCTCATGATTTGCATCACATACCCTCGTGATTTGCGTCAAACCCAAAATTATTCCTTTTTGTAGATTATTGTGTAAGTTTTTCGGTAACCCTGGCACTATCGTTTGCTATTTTAGCTAAGTTTGAGTCATTTGACCTAGGTCATTTAATTTATTGGATTGTAATCCTTCAAAATTCTATAATAAATACAGAACCTTCCCTTCCCAATGGGCAATGAAATATTCTCCTTCAATTTATAAACTAGGTTATTTCTGTGAATTGAGAAAATGTTTGTGACAATGACGACCTCGCTTTTTATCTATGGTTTAATTGTTGTTTGTGCTTTTGTTGGGGATGCTAATGGCGGTTACATCAAGTATAACACCAGAGCTGGCATTGTTGAAGGGAAACTAAACGTTCATTTAGTTCCGCATTCGCATGATGATGTTGGATGGTTGAAGACGGTCGATCAATATTACATTGGATCAAATAACAGTATTCAGGTTATAAATTACTAGATATCTAACTTAAAAGTACCTTAATTTTTCTTGTGTTTAATTTGGATTTTGGAGGAATGAAGATTTTGATCTTTGTTTCTTGACATTGTTGTTATGGTTTCGCGCGCTTAGGATGCATGTATCGAAAATGTGTTGGACTCGGTGGTCGAATCTTTGCTCCGCAATCCTGATAGGAAATTTGTCTTTGCCGAGCAGGTAAATCGAATTTCTTTTTATATTTGTATTACTGGATTATTAGTTCTTGTTTATTTTCTCTTAGTTCTTAATGTTGATTTCAATTTAATTTTCTATCGAGTTAGAAATGCAAAAAATATATACTTCTTATTAGACCAAATTTGATTTGCATTTCAAAAACTAATTTACATTTTGTATTACAGAAAGATCTTAAACGCATATGTTATTTAAGTTCTTTTTATAGATATAGAGGAATTACAAACATTTCAAACTCTAAAAAAAAAAAAAAAATTGCTTTCAGTGCTTTCAATGAAATCAGATACACTTTTATAGTTTCAATCCAGAATAGATTTTGGATATAATACAAGCTATACATTAGTTTACTTAATGTAACTTCTTGTCATGTTTGTATTTCAGTCTAATGTGCCTATGAAAATAAAATCTTTCAAAGGCTCAACATTTTTCAATTAAAATATCAGGATATCTTTTAGTCCATCTTTGTATAAAAATGCCAGATTTTTTGTCCAAAATAAGGATCAGCTTTCGCAGGGGTGGAATTGGTCGGTTCCAGTTCTAATTGCCAATTTGGTGAACTTGGAACCGAACAAATAAGTTTCAATTCCTGTTGGTTTTTCCGTGTTCCGGTTTTGATGATTGGAGAGGGGAGACCTAACATTATACTAATTTAAGACAAAGACGAAGAGATGCAAATTTAGATCAGTTCCGGTTCATATCGGATTGGCTCTGGTTCTGTTTGGATATGTGTAACACCTAGAACCAGAACCTGTTATATTTAAGCAGGTCTGTTTAATTCCTAGCTTTTTTGGTACCAAAAGTATGTAATGTACTAATTTAGATCCAAAACCTTGATGATTGGTTCAGGTTCAAATCCGGTTTCTAATAATCCAAAACCAGATTGGAACCTGGTTAGTTTGAAAATGGCAACCGATCGATTACATAGATTTCTCCCAAAGGCATTCCTACTTTTCATCTCCATAGCTTTTCCTCCCATCAAAAAATCAAACAAAACCCATCTCTGAAATCATCTCAAAATCTGGAGAAACTTAGCACATGCAAATTTCATCAAAACCCATGTTTTCAAAAATCAAATAACCCTAAACCCTAATCCGGTTTTCAAAAATCAAATAAAACCCTAAACCCTAAACCCATCTTTTAAATCATCTCAAAATCTAGAGAAGAACAAATGAGTGCAGAACTTACGGAGCCGAATGCACAATTGTCACTCCTTAATACGCCAGAGCCAACGACGGCTTACATTCTACCTGAAACATCTCATTCCTCTCCGATTAGGGTTATGGCTGCTACTGAACAAATCCTACTTCGGATTCAAGAACTTAATATTGATGATAGGTCGTATTTTAATTTTTTTGAAATAATCAAGATTTTATTAAATGTTTTTTTAATCTCTTTAAAAGATGACCATAAACTGTAGATGAATTATGAAGAGAATTTCCAAGAGCATTATAACTCAAAACAGGAATTCAATATAAAAAATAAATGTTGGTTCCAAACAAACAAATAATTGGTTAAATTGTGTTACTTTGTGTATATATATAGAGCAAAATCAGTTATTATTTCAGTGACAATTTGTTAGTGTGGCTAATAATAGGCCTTTTTCCAAAGATGGTGGGGGGAGCAAAGTGGGCAAGTACAGGAAGCAGTGCAGAAACTAGTAAATTCGGGACAGTTTGAGTTTGTGTATGCATCTTAGAATCATCAACTCCCATGCACTATATTTCTATATATCTTCATGTTGTAATATGGTTATAATTGCTGGCATATTTTTGGCTAATCAGAAATGGTGGATGGTGTATGCATGATGAAGCAACAACCCATTACATAGATATGATTGACCAAACAACTCTAGGCCATCAAATGATAAAGCAACAATTCAACAAGACTCCACGTTCTGGATGGCAGATTGATCCCTTTGGACACTCAGCTGTTCAAGCTTACCTACTTGGGTCTGAGGTAAAAATTCTTCTTTTCACTTGTCTAATTGGAACTCGACTTTCAAGTCCACAGTATGTATAATGATTTCTATTTTCTAAGCCTCGAAGCATTCTCTGTTTCTCACAAATTCTATTTGCTAGCAAATGTATGTCAGTGCGAGTGTTCTATAAACTAATACTTAGTTTGGATTTTGAAAGCTTGTCTTATTTATTTATTTGTTATTTCTTGATTACTGAATGATACTTTTACTTTGTGTTGCAACATTGTTTATGTAGCTTGGTTTCGATTCTGTGCATTTTGCGAGAATCGATTACCAGGACAGAGAAAAACGCAAGGGGGATAAATCTCTTGAAGTTATATGGCGTGGGTCCAGGACTTTTGGTTCCTCTGCTCAGGTGAGGAACTTGACTGCTGTTTTGATTTTCTCTCTTTTTAAATGGTTTATTTTGTTGACATTTTGGACCCTCTGCAGATTTTTACCAACGCTTTTCCTGCTCATTATGGTCCTCCTAATAAAGGTTTCTATTTTGAAGTGAATGATGATTTTTTACCTGTACAGGTACCAGCTTTGAACAAGATGTGGTTCAATACTTGAGTTTAACTTGTTTCTAGCTGTATTAACTCTTCAATTACATGTTGGACTCACAGGACAATCCTCTTCTAGATGAATTCAATGTTGGAGAACGTGTAAATGATTTCATTGATGCTGCAATGACTCAAGTAAACTTTTTAAAACTTTTTGCTGAATATTACGCTTTTTTGTGTGGTTTACCCTAATAATTTGACGGGTCTTGCTTAACAGGCAAACATCACACGAACAAATCATATCATGTGGACAATGGGTGATGATTTCCTGTACCAGTATGCTGAATCTTGGTTCAAGCAAATGGACAAATTAATCCACCATGTTAACAAGGTACCAAACTCTTCTTATTTGAGAATAAATAAAATAAATAGAATTGCTTACTCGTTTGGAAGAGTCTACCACACCCAAAGGTACCAAACTGGTCGGTCTAGCTATCAACACATCCATCCAAAGTGGATGGTGCATTTCAATAAATATATCAAAACTTATGTCTGACCACACTAGACCTGTTATTGGATGAGTAGCTTGGTAGCAAATTAGCAATGAAGGGCAGTATCCCTAGCGGTCTCCTTTATTGTCTCAGAAAAGGCATTCTGAGTGAGAGACTCCCTTCTGCTTTGTTTTATTTCATGCGCATTTGAGTACCTAATAGTTTTTGGCCTTCAGTAATAATTCCATAATTTCCTATTGGTAACACACTTTTGTTAAATGGCTGTGTTTTTATTTTGGTGCTTCTCATGGTATTAGGTTCATAATGGTTGTTACTGCAGTTCATAATCTCTAGCATCTAGGTGTTTCTGTTGACGAAGTACAATTTACTTCGAGTGGCTGCTATCTTGGCATGAAATAAAAGAAAATTTTGGCTGCAAGCAATTATATCCACATAACTTGAACCACAACCATCTGTATTTTAACTGAGGTTAGTTTCACAGGATGGCCGAGTAAATGCATTGTATTCTACTCCATCGCTCTATACTGATGCAAAAAACGCAGCGAATGAAACGTGGCCGCTGAAAACTGATGACTATTTTCCGTGAGCATCACCTGTTCCTCTTGCGATTTAACTACTTGATCTGCACTCATTGTTTTCTTCAACTAATTTGTAGTATTCATACAGGTATGCAGACAGAGCATATGCTTATTGGACTGGTTTTTTTACAAGTCGCCCAGCATTCAAGAGATACATCCGTATGCTGAGTGGATATTATTTGGTAATTCCTACTTGCATTTCTGTATGAATATTCAGTGAGGAATATCCCAAATCAGATGGGAGACATGGAAGAGGCTGTCCTCTTACCTTCTGAACATGGTACACATGTAGGGTAGTCGAGATCTACCATTTGATTTCCCAATCATGATTGTCAGAAAAAGTAACCCCAACCATGTAAAATGCCTATCGGCAAGAAGTTTATGGTCATAAAATTGACTATCTTTAGATCCAGAAGATCTCATAATAATTGTTTCCGACCACCGGATGTCCGAAATGTGCATGGAGGATGGACCCTTCCAGACCTTGTTTTCTGATATAATATTTCTCGTCCTTGTTTTTTTCATTGTGTTTAAACATAAGTTATGTCTAAAAATATTCCTAAAAGAATCTGTTGTTTAAAATAGGCAGCACGTCAACTCGAGTTTCTGGCTGGAAGGAGGTCCTCTGGTCCTAATACATTCAGGTTAGGAGATGCTTTAGGAATTGCACAGCATCATGACGCTGTCACTGGCACTGCGAAACAGCATACAACAAATGACTATGCAAAACGACTTGCTCATGGGGCTTCTGAGGTTAATATTTAATTCATAATCATTTCCATCAGTTCCATGTTTTGTAGTTTTGTTTTTTGCATTTATATAACTCTTGTACCCTAATTCCCTTTTGTTCTTTCAAATCTGATAACCACGATAGGCAGAAGCTGTTGCCAATTTAGCTCTGTTATGCCTAACAAATTCAGATCAACACTGTGCGACTCCTGAAGTGAGATTTTCTCAGGTAAGATGCTTTTAGATATTTGCTTGTCCTAGTAATCACCTACACATATATGTGTGACTTTTGCCTAACTGTTACTTGTCCTGTGGGAAAAATGCTGGTGGCATGGTTGTGATCTTGAGTTGCATGTAAAAGCTTTATGTAAACAAAGAGATGCTACACCTGCTTAACTGCGAATCAAAATCCCTCGACTCTCCATTTCATTAGATAATGGGTAGTTTAGACATCAAAATCGAGATTCGAGACATCAATTGACACCAACACTATATGTTAGGGAATATCACAGATATGCATTGTAATGGAAGCATCCCAGTTGCTTCTGGTTTTCAATATGTATCATGAAGAAGAACTGCTGGAACACATATTATGTCGACCATCCAGACTTCTTTTTCCACAAGTATTTAGGCTGTAATTTTGTGCTCAATATTTTACATCCATTAATTAGCAAAGATTGTTGTTAATCTTTTTGATGGACCACCATCACTCCATCAATGATTTGGTCTGAATACCCCTAGCTTGTAATTCCCTCACCTGAATTTTTTACTTTTGACTGAACCTGATGAACACTGCAGAGTCGTTCTGGTAAGTTCTTACTGAGAACAGCTGCCAAAAACCTTATGTACTGTTTGTCTGTTCCTCTTGTTGGAATTGTATATTAAGTTGAAAACTTGAAATTGAAAAGAACTATTGTTTAACACAAAAGGTATGGCTACATGTACCTTGATACACCATTTTCCGGATTCACTTCTGAAAATCACATGTACTTTCCCGTTTGTGTTTTGTGAGGATCCTCCGACCCATGATTCAGTTGGTATCTAACATTTTTTCATTGGTCTCAGCATGCATATACTCCCGAGTTCTGAGCTTATTTGGGGTCTTTCTTGTTTATTTGTTTCAAATAACAGTGTTCCTTGCTAAATATAAGCTACTGCCCACCAACCGAGGAAGAAATACCAGAGGGGAAGAGCTTGGTAGGTCTTTCCATTGCTTTTATACTTACCAGGCTGAAGAACTCGAGCAAGGGATTCATTTGAAAAATTTAAATTTTGTTACTTTTGCAGGTTGTAGTGGCTTACAATCCTCTTGGGTGGAGTCGCACTGACATCGTTCGGGTTCCTGTGAGTATAAGCTTTTGTTTGATGTTTGGAGTTTAGTTAGTTTTTTTGTCAGTCTTAATTGTAAATTTGAATTGAAATGTAGGCCTTAAACCATGTTTCAGATTGCTGCAATTTATGTGCTTCTTGGAAACCAATATCTTTTGTGTTTGTTTTTTATTCAAAAAAGGAAAAAGAAATACTTTATGTATTTGTTTGCTTTTTTTTTTTTCTCTAACATTGGTGCTTTCTATTAGATAAACAATCCCAATCTTTTTGTAAAAGATTCTGAGGGAAACACGATTGAGTCACAGTATGTGGAGATGGACAATGCCACAAGTAATTTAAGAAGCTTTCATATCAAGGCTTACCTGGGAGTGTCAGTGAAGCAAGTTCCGAAGTATTGGCTCTTTTTTCGAGTATCTGTGCCACCTCTAGGATGGAATACTTACTTCATCTCTAACACAGGTAGATATCTTTCTACTAAGACATAACCAAATCATATTATACAAGAGTAAGGGGTCAACTATGTATAGTCGGAGTTCCGTGTGTTAAAAAAAAATCCTTATTTGCACCACTTTTTGGTAGTTTGCATCTATATAATTATGAGAGATGTTCCTTTCCTCTACTTTTCTGTAACTTGTTTTATAGTAGTATAGTACTGGGTACGTACACTTCATGGAACTTAAGTTTGGGCCGATTCCATCTTACATACTAAAAGAAAGGGAATGCTTCTAACTCAGACTGAAGCACCATGAATAGTAGTTAAGACTCATCTTTGTTCACTTAGTTGCATTATTTAATGACGTAAATAATATTGCGGAAGCGTTTCAACTCTCTAAAAAAAACACGATTTCTACTAATCAAAATATATTCATTATAAAACTTCATTAATTTTCGTATTTTGAGCTCTTTATATAGATAACTCCTCACCAAAGAGTTCAAAACTTACTAAAAACCTAAAAACTTGCAACCCAAGTAAACTACTAACCTAAGGACACTTTCTAAACATAAAATAACTCAAAAATAGCAATTTAAGACCTCCTAAAATACCTACCTAAAAGCTAATACGAAATTATTAAAAATAGAAACTATTTTCTCTCTCTAGAATATTTTGTACACATCATACTCCCCGGCTTCGAAAAAGTTCGACCCGAACTTTGAAGAATCTTCCTCATCAGCGTCAGGCGGATCCGGCAGTTCAACAGTTAAGTGCTCTTCGATGTGACCAAACAATTCTTTACCATAAATCCCATGACCAAACAGCCCTTGAATGCTGGAGTTTTCATCAATATGTGGGTCAAAAATCTGATCTGGACAACTTTTCTTCTTCGCAGCAGCAACTGTGTATGGTACACCAGTAAATCCATCGTCATCCTCTTTAACTAAATCTGATTTTCCTTGTCTTTGCAGTTTTATTTCAACATCAATCAAAGGTTGGGGGACCTCTGATTTGGGGGTGAAAACTTTAACAGGTCGGGATGGGGGGATGATTGTCCTGTTAAAGGTAGTGGGATCTTCCTTCTCAATGGTCTTCAATTTCTGCTGTGGAAGGGCAGAACTTGATGCGACTTGTTGAGGAGGGAAAAGGGTTCTAGGGTACGGATCAGTTTCGGCATGGGTTTGGGGGGATTTACTCGAACCAAGCAAGGGAATTACGTTACCTGTTGCTTGCACCATCATCATGGCCTTCACAAGTTCGGACAGCTCCTTCACTCCTTGGGCTGTTGCATCCAACTTTTCTGTGAAATTCGAAACCTTCTTCTCCATCGACTCCACACGCTGATCAAGATTCTCACGCGCTTCTTTCCGTATAAGCGCCACACGATCCATGAAAAACATCTTGTCTCACACAACCCAAGAGCGCACGCGGCTCTGATACCAAAATTGATGTAAATAATATTGCGGAAGCGTTTCAACTCTCTAAAAAAACACGATTTCTACTAATAAAAATATATTCATTATAAAACTTAATTAATTTTCGTACTAGGAGCTCTTTATATAGATAACTCCTCACCAAAGAGCCCAAAACTTACTAAAAACCTAAAAACTTGCAACCCAAGTAAACTACTAACCTAAGGACACTTTCTAAACATAAAATAACTCAAAAATAGCAATTTAAGACCTCCTAAAATACCTACCTAAAAGCTAATACGAAATTATTAAAAATAGAAACTATTTTCTCTCTCTAGAATATTTTGTACACATCATACTCCCCGGCTTCGAAAAAGTTCGACCCGAACTTTGAAGAATCTTCCTCATCAGCGTCAGGCGGATCCGGCAGTTCAACAGTTAAGTGCTCTTCGATGTGACCAAACAATTCTTTACCATAAATCCCATGACCAAACAGCCCTTGAATGCTGGAGTTTTCATCAATATGTGGGTCAAAAATCTGATCTGGACAACTTTTCTTCTTCGCAGCAGCAACTGTGTATGGTACACCAGTAAATCCATCGTCATCCTCTTTAACTAAATCTGATTTTCCTTGTCTTTGCAGTTTTATTTCAACATCAATCAAAGGTTGGGGGACCTCTGATTTGGGGGTGAAAACTTTAACAGGTCGGGATGGAGGGATGATTGTCCGGTTAAAGGTAGTGGGATCTTCCTTCTCAATGGTCTTCAATTTCTGCTGTGGAAGGGCAGAACTTGATGCGACTTGTTGAGGAGGGAAAAGGGTTCTAGGGTACGGATCAGTTTCGGCATGGGTTTGGGGGGATTTACTCGAACCAAGCAAGGGAATTACGTTACCTGTTGCTTGCACCATCATCATGGCCTTCACAAGTTCGGACAGCTCCTTCACTCCTTGGGCTGTTGCATCCAACTTTTCTGTGAAATTCGAAACCTTCTTCTCCATCGACTCCACACGCTGATCAAGATTCTCACGCGCTTCTTTCCGTATAAGCGCCACACGATCCATGAAAAACATCTCGTCTCACAATCCAAGAGCGCACGAGGCTCTGATACCAAAATTGATGTAAATAATATTGCGGAAGCGTTTCAACTCTCAAAAAAAACACGATTTCTACTAATAAAAATATATTCATTATAAAACTTAATTAATTTTCGTACTAGGAGCTCTTTATATAGATAACTCCTCACCAAAGAGCCCAAAACTTACTAAAAACCTAAAAACTTGCAACCCAAGTAAACTACTAACCTAAGGACACTTTCTAAACATAAAATAACTCAAAAATAGCAATTTAAGACCTCCTAAAATACATACCTAAAAGCTAATACGAAATTATTAAAAATAGAAACTATTTTCTCTCTCTAGAATATTTTGTACACATCATTTAATTTTATCTCTCGTACTGTGCACTAAAATAATGCAGGAGAAAGTAGAACTGAGTATCTCCCTAAAGTTGGTACTCCAGAGAATGAGACGGTTGAGGTTGGACCAGGGAATTTGAAGATGTCATTTTCATTAACATCTGGACAACTTAAACGGATGGTTAATTCTAAGACAGGGGTGAGTTGTTTCACATTCCCAAATGCTAGCATTATACACACCCATGGAAAAAATTATCATATAGGGAGATGTTCTATTTCTGCTGATTGCAGTTTTACACCCAATTGCAAGACATGTTAATTTATGTTATTCTTTGTCAGTCAATTCTGTTAGTTCATTATGCTTATATTCATCTAGTACCTACTCTTGGACATACTGTGTAATGTAAAATATTCACTTATTTGTGGGTAATCCACTTATTTATCTCAATGATAATATCTGGTTTGAGCCACTGTTGGGCCATAGCAATGTGATCGATGGAGGACCAGAGATGGCATGCACATACCTGAGAGGAAGGCAGGTCATGGTTTGTGGAAAGTTTGTCTTCATAAAGGAATGGATGTAGATTTTCCTATCACTTAGGAATAGTAACAACCTTTGATGAATTCCAGCTAAAAGTGCCATGTAAGAAACTCCCTGTTAACTTGGTATTTTTCTTTTATAAGAAAAAATATTGTTATAAAGATGATACCATCGCCGCCCACCATCCTAATTCCCATCTCTGCGCATTTTGTTGATTTCGAGACTGGTTCTGATCTATAAAGCCAATTTCAAGATCTAATGGCGTTAGTTTGCAATAACTTTTTGCATTTATTTAAACATTCAAAGTTATTTCTATGTTACAATTAAACTGGAAGGAATTAAAAACCCTTCGGTACATGTTTTGAAATACGATTGTTGTGATTGATCAGGTTGATATACCAATACAACAAAGCTATCTCTGGTATGCTTCAAGCAGTGGTGATGACATGGATTCACAAGTATGTAACAGCTATTCTTAGTTTGGGAGTTACAGTTCCAGATTTGATCAATTGATGGTTTATTCTGTGGTATGTCATATGTGATAAATCTTGTAGGTTTCTGGTGCCTACATTTTCCGGCCTAATGGTTCCAGTCCCATGCCTGTTTCCGGATCAGTAAGCCATTAGTTTTCGTACTTTCATGTGCATAACCGCGTAAAAGGAATTGTCTTACTTGGAAGAGTAACTCCCATAAGATATTACATTATTGTAATTACTTATGGTTTATAAGTTTCTCTATCTTATGAAATATACTAGTTTTATTCCTTTTAAGTGCAGTTACCTTTAAAGATTGTGCGTGGTCCAGTTGTTGACGAAGTTCATCAACAGTTCAACTCCTGGATATACCAGGTTGGTGGTAATGAGATTGAGTTATTTGCTATTCTTATTTTGGATCATATCAAGAGATTTTTGTGCTCTAAAGAAAATTCTTCTATTTGTGGAATTGAAGCATAACTATTGAATAATGAAATTCTTCTATTATGTGGTAAAATGCATTAGAGAGCTATTTATGATGTTTTTTACCTTTGTATAAGTACTGTTTTGTCGTAGCACCCTCTGGTTTCAATTCTTTCCTCCATATCATTGATGTCTTTTTCCATGACATGCGGGGGGAGTACTCATCTGTGATTAACACTACTCAGGTGACAAGACTTTACAAAGACAAAGAACATGCTGAGGTTGAATTCACTGTGAGTCTCTTCAAATTTTTTTTTCCCATGAAGACCCATTTTCTTACTGTATAGCTCAAGTTGACTGTTTAACTATCCAATATCCAACAGTTAACCATAATTTTTTGTCACTGCATCTAAGTAAATTACAAATTTGATTCTGTATAAATGAGTGGGATTCTGACAATTTCCTGCAACAAAGATTGGCCCAATACCTATGGAGGGTGGTGCTGGCAAGGAGGTAATTACGCGAATGACGACGAATATGGCTACAGAAAAGATGTTTTATACAGATTCTAATGGGAGAGATTTTCTAAGACGGGTATATCTCTAACATAATCTTCTTCCCTTCTCCAAAGTCTAAACATGCATGTATGCTTGTTGCCCTTATGCTCCTCTCACTTGCCTAGTCCTGTATCGGTTTTTTTTTTTTTTTTAAATCTATGATATATAAAACATAGTATCTAAAAGAAGGGGAAGAGCTGCTCTTGTACCCTGTTTTTCCACTCATATGTTCAGTTTTTCCTTTTTTTTTTTTTTTTTTTTTTTTTTTTTTTCATGTTGCAGTTTTTGGTCTGTAAGGTCATTTTAATGGATAAAACTATCTTGTTTTCTTCATTTTTAATGAAGCATGACTTTCAAACTTAATTTGAGGGAGTAGAAATGCTGCTAGATTATCCTGGACCTTCAAGGCAACGTTACTGTCACCTAGTCTATTTACTGGCGGCAGTGAGTACCATTTGGGCTTTGAGACATATTAAAAATATAATGGTTGCAGGTTCAGTCAAGCTGAGAATGCTTAGCAACTTATGTTCCAGTAAATTTATCTTCTGCCGCTCAATTACAATTTGATGCTTAATAAACATGCAGAGAGATGAATATATTATATGTTGGGGGTAAAACATTGAAATAATGACTGGCATAATCTTACCAATCTGTAACTATAATACTGTTCTTGCATGCACGAATCAATATCTATTAGACTGCAGTGCAGGACCAGGGTCATGCATTCTTCTTGTTGGTTACTTGCGCATGTGTTTTTCACTGTTCGTCATTCATTTGGGAACTGAGCCATGGGTTTGTTGACTTAGTGATTTCTGTTGACCAAAACTGAATGTCCAATGTACAATCTATGAATTTCAATACCCATACTAATACTGTCCATTTTCTAGTGGTAGTTCTTCATTTACTCCTTTAGTTAACTATTCTAGCACAATTTATGTATCTATGATTCTTTGCAGGTTCGAGATTATAGAGCAGACTGGTCTCTTTCAGTTAATCAACCCATAGCTGGAAATTATTATCCAGTAAGTCTTTTACTGATTTAGCAAGGTTCTTTACTTTTCTGCAACCCTATGTATGACGAGTAGTGTTTAACATTTAGTGGTCTCTGCATATTTAGATATTTCTTATGCTGCACCACAGCAAACAGTGAACTACTTGGATTAATGTTCATACTTCATACATTGAAAGAAACTTTGTTGTGTTGCTCTAAACACATCTTACCTTTTCTACCTTGTAATGCTGTAACGAAGACACTTACGCACTCAGTGTCTGACGGTACTACGAGTAAAAATGCACTGTTATGTATGACATGTCAGTACAACATTGCCTCTAACATGGAAAATTCTGAAAATGTGTTCCCTGTTAAATAGATTCAGCATTCAGTAACTTTATGGCCCTGCTTGGTATGCAGGGAAAATTTGCAGAATGCAAATTACCACAGCTGTGGTATTGGTAGTTTGCATTGACAAACAAGGCTATAGGTATCCTAACTAGCAGATGAATACTATACCAAGCAGCTGATTTATCAATTTGACTGGGAATAACTGCAGATGTGAATTTTCCCTGCATACCAAGCAGAGCCTATATTAATCTGGTACTTATTAAAGCTAATCTTCTGTTATTTTCAGCTTAACCTCGGAATATATACAGCCGATAAGAAGTCAGAGTTCTCAGTCTTGGTTGATCGTGCCACTGGAGGTGCCAGCATTCAAGATGGAGAACTAGAAATAATGCTTCACAGGTTTAAGGCACTTTTGTATTATTGAGCAATAAGTTGTCATGGTTCTTAATTTGTTTGTAGATGTTTTTAACTGGTGATATTCTTTTCTGCAAAAGGCGTACGCTCTATGATGACTCCAGAGGTGTGGGTGAACCCCTTGATGAGACTGTATGTGTAGAACATACTTGTGATGGACTTACGGTATGTTGACACTATATACTAAAATTTATGATGCTTTGAACCTGTAGTACCTAGAGTTCTAGATATGTCAAAATGGATACCATATCTCTGTCAGATATTTATTCAAAAAAGAAAAAGACATCTCTGTCAGATATTCCAATTTTAACAACAAAATGCTGTGTTGGGAGGAGTCCTGGGACTTATTCATGGGGTATCTTGGTATGCAGAGGTCTCTTCTAGCCCTAGCAATCCCATATCATGTGCATGCAGAATCTATTATAATATGCTATGACTATTTTAATGCTTTCCAGATACGGGGTACCTATTATATGAATATCAACCAGTTGGGAACTGGGCAACGGTGGCGCCGAACGACTGGCCAAGAAGTTTATTCCCCGCTTCTTTTAGCTTTCACACATGAGGTATAGCTATGAACTTTACTGCGTACGTGCATTAAATTTTTTTTGCTCTTATTCTGATAATGAAGCATCTGATCTTGCAGAAAAATGAGAATTGGAATGTTTCTCGAGTGTTGAATGCAACCACAATGGATCCCAATTACAGTTTACCTCCAAATGTTGCAGTGGTCACTCTTCAGGTGATTTTTCCTTGAAGTTCTGTAAAGTAGTATGGTTTGGAACACTTCTTCCCTTGCAAAAAACTGTACTAGTGAATTTTATTCTCCAGGAACTTGATGATGGAAAGGTGCTACTCCGATTGGCACATCTATACGAGGTAAAAGATGTTCTGTCTCATGTTTGTAGTATCTTTGTATTTCATTTGAGTGCAAAATTTAAATGTTTAACACCTGGTAACTGTTGAAACCTTTTTGATAAACACTCGGACATGTTTGTCCATGTCGGGTACTCTTTATTAACTAATTTATCCCATCTATATATTATTTCATCAGGGAAACTTGAAAATGTTTAAAGACCATTAAAATGCACTTGGGTTCACTAACATGTCTGTACAATTCATTTAACATGGCAAGACATTAGGTTAGTGGTGTCGTTGAAAGGTTGTATAGAACTAAGCTGATTTACGTAACTCAAATATAAACAATAGATGAGAACCCAAAACTTTGTATGGAGAGACTTTGTAAAGAAGCGTACGTGTTGGCATGCGAGTCCGCCATGGTGTTAAGAAATGGAATTTCTTTGAAGATAAAGAGTATCCTGATTACACTGTTGGCCATAATTTTTCGTTGCCATAAATTTGTATGAACTTTGTTTATATCAGAATTGCTATTTGTTAAAAACAAAAACTAATCTCCTTCCATTTGTTTTTTATACTGTGATTGTGAAGACTGGCGAAGATTCTGAGTATTCAACTATGGCCAAAGTGGAGCTGAAGAAGATGTTCAGCAAAAGAACGGTTAGTATAGACTGTATAGCTTTAATAAGGGTTGTTACTAAAACACATGAAATTTTCTTCCAACATTTTAAAATGCATCGCATGTTCATTCCCCATTTTTTCTGTTTTCCTAACTGGGATTTAGTTGCCTCAGATTAAGGATGTGACTGAGACAAGCTTATCGGCAAACCAACTGAAGTCAGAGATGAAGAAGATGAAGTGGACCGTGGAAGGAGATAGTGGCCCGCAGCCTGCTGCCATGAGAGGTGGCCCTGTTGATGAGTCAACCTTAATTGTCGAGCTGGGTCCAATGGAAATCCGCACATTCTTGGTTAGATTTTAAGAAGCCAGTTACTTGTATCATTAGCCAAAATTAATATACAAAATTACAACTGAGGATTCTTAATAGCCTCGTGTGTTTCTGATCCAAGCTAGGTACTCTGTGTGTCAGTGTAACTGCTTCTGTTTGTTATATCATTTAGCTAAATTAATATACAAAATTACAACTAAATTTTCCATGACTGCCTCAAAATAGTTTTTGAAGGGTTATGCCACTTTCATCTTCACAAAAAATAATATCATATAAAACTTCTAGGCCCCTCAGAACTTGGTTGAAATTTAAATGCGTGATTTCCAATCCAACAACTAATTTAGGAAGTGATCATTTTTAAAGATCATTGGATGATGATTCATCTAATAACTAGAAGATGTTGAAAACATGCGTCCAAATAAAGAGAACGGATGGGCATACAATCTTATTTGTACATTTTATGTGTACAGTAGCATGTGGGGCCTATATGAGGTTGATCTAAAGGCTGATATTTTTTTAGAATGTTCTCTTCACCTTGTAGATCATTCTCACAAAAAATCACTTCATTTTAAAACTGCTAGCCCCATTAAAAATTGACTCTTTTTTTAATCGTTCATTGTTCATCGTTAATTTTTAATCAACTTCCGATCACTTTTTGATGGGTCTAAAATTTTTAGAATGATATGATTTTTGGTAGGGATGTTCTACTTATCTTGTAGATCATTCTCCCCAAAAATTAGCCCTTGGTTCCTCACTATGTGGGCCCTATAGCCAATGTAAGAATAATGATCTACACGGATCTTTTTTTTTTTTTTTTTGCAGAAAATGCTGAACTTTCTGCATTTTCTTACTGCTTAGTCATCTCACCATTCTCAAATAATCTCATATCCTTCGTGATTTGTATCATTCTCAAATTAACACAAATACTTTTTTAAATAGTATTTGTAGTACACTTTGCAGTAAGTATAAGGTCACCGTTTTTGTGAGTGCCTATTCATCAAATCAAATCAAATTAAAGTACTATTTCATCTTCAATCATGGTTTCATCTTGTTTATCCACTACCGAGTCTCCGAAGAAACAAACAAAGAAAACAAAGTTAGGTTACAGAAGCAGACATAACTAAATAAAAATTCCTGAATCAGCAGAAGTGTGACGGTCTTATTATCACCTCCACTAGAACATCAATTGGTGGGGTCCTCCGCGCCATTTTTAATCTCTCTCTGTGACTCCAATCAAACATTATCTTCGAAGACGCTTTCTTACATTTCAATGGCGATTTGCTGTAAAATCAGAAAGATTAAAAACCCTAGGCCGGCTAGGAAATTCCAAAAGGAAAAATCCTGGCTCATTTTTGTCTGTATTCATCTTCTTCGAGATAATCGTGAAAAAACAAATTTTTAATGATCTCTGATTAGTTAATGGCTTAGAGCCTGTAGGCCATTGTTGGCACTATAAACTGGATCAAAATGTTGTAAAGATCTAGGTTAGGGAAAAACTAGGTTTTTGTGAACCGGATGAAATGTTCGCTACAACGATGGCGTCCGTTTTTATCTGTGTTTTCGTTGTTGTTTGTGCCTCCGTTGTGGTCGTTAATGGCGGTTACATAAGGTATAATACCGGAGCTGGCATTGTTGAAGGTAAATTGAATGTTCATTTAGTTCCACATTCGCATGATGACGTTGGATGGTTGAAGACGATTGATCAGTATTACGTCGGATCAAATAACAGTATTCAGGTGATAAACTAAGATAATTTAAGTAGGTTTTTATGTGTTTTTGGTTTTTAAGGGAAGAGGACTGATTTTGATCTTTGTTTCTTGACATTGTATTGTTTTAGGGTGCGTGTGTCGAAAATGTGCTGGACTCCGTGGTCGAATCTTTGCTCCGCAATCCTGATAGGAAATTTGTCTTCGCCGAGCTGGTAAAGAGGAATTGCTTTTTTTTTTAAAATAGCTGGCAGAATGGATTGTATTACTTGATTTTGATTATTGTTTATTTTCTTTGGGTTCCAAATGTTGATTTCATTTAATATCCTCTCATGTTTGTATTTCAGTTTTATGTTGTTTGAAAAATAAAATCTTTCAAAGGCTCAACATTTTTCAGTTAAAAATATCAGGATATGTTTTCGTGCGGCTTTGCATGAAATGCCAGATTTCTTGACCCAAAGGATCAACGGGGGTGCAATTTGTCGGTTCCAGTTTGTTTATCAAGCTACCTGGAACCAGACGATAGAAGGAGATGGTGATGTTCTTCTTGTCTGGTTCCCAAATTGGTGGATTTAGAACCGAACTAATAAGTTCTAGTTTCTGTTGGGTATCCGATTCTTGGAGTAAAATTTATACTAGTTATAAAGCAACAAAGAGACAAGTGCTGCCAAGGATCAGTTGAGGTTCATATCGATTTTTATCTGGTTCTGTTTGGATAGTTAAAACCCAGAACCAGAACCTTTTATATTCAAAGAGCTCTGTTTCCTAGCATTTTGGTACCAAAAGTAAGAAGTTGTAACTTAAACAGGAGTTTGATATAAAAATAAACGCTGGTCCGAAAAAGAAAAAACAACAGAATAATACAGTCAACAAGTCAGGATAAGTTCTTTCTTAGGTATTAAGTTTATAGACAACAACTTGAATTAATTCTTAAATTAAACTAGTCTTGTGTTCGTCTGTGTATGTCCAAAACTATATAGAATTTGTGGAGGAAAATCAGTTATGTTTCACTGACAATTTTAGTGTGGCTAATAGGCCTTTTTCCAACGATGGTGGACGGAGCAAAATGAGCAAACACAGGAAGCAGTGAGGAAACTAGTAGATTCGGGCCAGTTTGAGTTTGTGTATGCATCTTAGAGTTGTCAACTTCCACTGTGTTCGATTTTTTAAGAGCACTATTTCCATCTTCATATATCTTGTAATGATTTATAATTGGCATATATTTTGGCTCAGAAATGGTGGCTGGTGTATGCATGATGAAGCAACAACCCATTACATAGATATGATTGACCAAACAACTCTAGGCCATCGCATGATAAAGCAGCAATTCAACAAGACTCCTCGCTCTGGATGGCAGATTGATCCCTTTGGACACTCAGCTGTGCAAGCTTATCTACTTGGGGTTGAGGTAACAAGTCCCTCCTTTTCCTTTGGTCCTCAATCTCTAGTGTCATGAGAGGTACATCATTTGAGTATAGTGTTCAGAAGGGATGATCTCATATACGTAATTCTATTTAGCACTCTGTATATTCTTCCCTTTCTCCCTACATTTTATTAATAAACTTTTCTAAGAAAAAAAAAATGTATAGACGATAACAGATGCAGAGTTACTTTCGGTTAAAACCTGATACTGGTAGCAAATGAATTACCATTGTTAAGTTGAGTTGTTCCTCCAAATGACTAACAATGTAATTGGAAAATTATGGACGAAGAAAACTCATATGTATGCAGTTTAAACTGGGATTTCTTTGGGGATTGAGGAATTAGAAGAACGAAAGGTTTATCATGACTTCACCATTTTTGTCACACAAAAAATTCAGCTCCAATTCTTCTTTTCACTTGCGTAGCTGGAACTGGCTTTTCAAGTCTGCAGTGCTGCTGCAAATATTTATTATGATTCAATTTTCTAAAACTTGAAGCAATCTCTGTTTCTCATGAATTCTATTTGCTAGCAAATGTATGTCATAGCGTGTGTTCTATAAACGAATACTTAGTTTGGATTTTGAAAGCTTGTCTTATTTATTTGTATGTCTTGATTACTGAATTATACTTGTGCTTTGTGTGGCAACATTGCCCGTGTAGCTTGGCTTCGATTCTCTGCATTTTGCAAGAATCGATTACCAGGACAGAGCAAAACGCAAGGAGGATAAATCTCTTGAAGTTATATGGCGTGGGTCCAGGACTCTTGGTTCTTCTGCTCAGGTGAGGAACTTGACTGCCGTAGTGATATTCTTTTCTTTTCTTTTTTTATGTTTTTTATTTTTTTAAATGGTATATTTTGTTGACATTTTGGACCCTCTGCAGATTTTTACCAACGCTTTTCCTGTTCATTATAGTCCTCCTACTGGTTTCCATTTTGAAGTGAATGATGACTTTTTACCTGTACAGGTACCAACTTTGAACAAGATGCGGTTTAGACGTTTAATACTTGAGTTTAACTTGTCTTTAACTTTATTAACTCTTCAATTACATGTTGGATTTGCAGGATAATCCTCTTCTATATGACTTCAATGTTGGAGAACGTGTAAATGACTTCATCAATGCTGCTATGACTCAAGTAAACTTTATAAAACTTTCATTCTAAGATCTCTATTTCTAATGGATTTCGATTATATTTAGTATAAATATCTTCCTTCATGCTGGATATTATGTTTTAATGTATAATTTCCCCTAATAATTTGTTGGATCTTGCATAACAGGCAAACGTCACACGTACAAATCATATCATGTGGACGATGGGTGATGATTTCCAGTACCAGTATGCTGACTCTTGGTTCAAGCAAATGGACAAATTAATCCACTATGTTAACAAGGTATATCCATGGGAAGAATGAGAGTGCACACGTGTCAGTTCCAACCATTTATCTTTTAACTCTCCCTATTAGAGAACAAAGAAACTAATTAGATTCGCTCACTCAGCTCTTAAAGAGTCTGCACACCCTAAGTTACCGAATTGATCAAGCTAGCTATCAAAACATCCACCCAAAGTGGGATGCACCTACCCAGGAAATTGACAAGTGTAAGTATGCCATTTTTACCTCTTCAAAAAAAAAAAATTCCATTTATCAACAGTCTAAGAAAACAAGATAGTTAGATGCTTCTTTTGGGGTACATTTGTAACAGGAGTGCACACCCCCTGTAGCTTTTGAGACCCATGGTCTGCCCAATAAGTAAAGGAGCATTTAATAGGAGTTCAAGGAATTGCAGAGGATGGAGGCTTCAAAACAATCCAATTCTCATGAGTTACAATGGGGTAAATTGATGGCAGAAGATGCCGAGAAAAAGTAAAACTGGAGGAAAGAGAACTTTTGGAAGTAACACGACAATTATGATGATGGAGTGACTCCATTCGTTATGAGCAGTCACTCCTCAAGGAAGAACAGCTCTTCCAAATTTTTGTTAGTAACCATCACATATGTTTCCATTTGGTAAATGAGTTGCTGTCTAGCAAAACATTCTTCTTTCTGTGCCGGAAGTCCCTGCTGACTTTTCTAAGCTCATTTGGTGGAAAAAGATTGCCAAATGATGCAACGATTATGCTACTGATTATAGTAGCAAGAATGGAACTTGAGGGCAACAACACAACTGTGATGAAACTGCACTAGATTCGGGAATCTCTGAAAGATTATGATTAACAATTCACACCTCTCTATATGTGATTGGCCCCAACCAATTCTATCAGGTCAATCCTATGCAATGAGCTATTACTCTGTGTCAGACTTTTATCCATGATTCCTTCTTTTTCTTCTTTTTCAGTAGTATATTACTGGTGAAAGATAGTTCATATATTCATGGTGCAAGGAGTCCTGGAAACTAATTTATGTGAGCTACACAGGAGGCTTAAGTACTTAGATTTTGGGAGTGTATGCATAAGAATCAAAAGACTATCGTTCTGGAAAAATATGTAAAGATGAAGGAGATGGGACCTCTTGCTTCGAAGTTCAAGTGATCATAAAGTCTCTCTGTAGAGACTTTGAGGAATATGTTAGAAATGTAAAATGCATTATCTGATGCAGCAGCCTAATTTGGGAAAGGGCTTCATGCTGGACATAGTTTTTAAGTGGATGATGTATTTCGTTTATTGTATCAAAATCTATGTCCAACCACTCTAAACCTATTATTGGACGGGTAGCTTGGTTGCAAATTAGCAATGAAGGGCCATATGCATGGCGGTCTCCTATATTGTCTTAGAAAAGGATTTCGGAGTGAGAGATCACTTTTGCTTTGTTTTATTTAATGCTTATTTATAAACCTTATAGTTTTTAGCCTTGAGGAATTATTTTATAATTTTCTACTGTAAAACCTTTTTGTTTTTATCTTAGTCTTCTCATGGTATTAGGTCCATACTGGTTGTTACTGAAGTTTATTATATTTCATTTTTTATAGTTCTTAATCTGTAGGTATTTTTGTTGAAGTACAATTTGCTTGGAATGGCTGCTAACTTGTCATGAAATAAAAGAAGATTTTGGCTGTAAGATATTAGATCCAGGTAACTTGAACAACAACCATCTGCATTTAACTAAGGTTAGTTCCACAGGATGGCCGAGTTAATGCATTATATTCAACTCCATCGGTCTATACTGATGCAAAAAACGCAGCAAATGAGACGTGGCCTCTGAAAACTGATGACTATTTTCCGTGAGCATTACCTGTTCCTCTTGTGATATACTTACTTGGTTGGCACTCATAGTTTTCTTCAACTAATTAGAGTATTCATACAGGTATGCAGACAGCGCAAATGCTTATTGGACTGGTTTTTTTACAAGTCGCCCAGCACTCAAGCGATATGTCCGTATGCTGAGTGGATATTATTTGGTATAATATCCTTCTTGCACTTCTGTATGAATATTCAGTGAGGCATATCTCAAGTCAGATGGGAGACATGGAAGAATCTGTCCTCTTACCTTCTGCACATGCTACACATGTAAGGTGGTCGAGATCTTTCATTTGATTTCCCCATTTTCATAGTCAGAAAAAGTATCACCAACTATGTAAAAAGCCTATAAGCCAGAAGTTTTGGTCATCAAATTGGATTATCTTTAGATCCAGAAGATCTCAGACATAATTGTTTCCGACCCCTGGATGTCCTAATGTGCATGGAGGATGGATCCTTCCAGACCTTCTATCCTGATATAATGTTTCGCGTATTTGTTTCTGTCATTGGGTTTAAACAAGAGATATATATTTATATATCTAAAAGAATCTGTTGTTTAAAATAGGCAGCACGTCAACTCGAGTTTCTGGCTGGAAGGAGGTCCTCTGGTCCTCATACATTCAGTTTAGGAGATGCTTTAGGAATTGCACAGCATCATGATGCTGTCACTGGCACTGCGAAACAACATACGACGAATGATTATGCAAAACGACTTGCTATTGGAGCTTCTGAGGTTAATGGCTAACAGGCTAACTCTTAAATCATTTCCATCAGTTCCTTGTTATGTAGTTATCTTGTACACTAATTTACTTATGTTCTTTCAAATGTGGTAACTTTGATAGGCAGAGGCTGTTGCAAACTTAGCTCTGTCGTGCCTAACAAATTCAGACCAACAGTGTGCGACTCCTGATGTGAGATTTTCCCAGGTAAGATGCTTTTGGATGTCAGTTTTCTTCAAGCAAACACACACACACACACACACACACATACGATTATGTGTGTGTGTGTGTAAATTTTGCTGAACTATAACTTGGTCAGTGGGAAAAATGCTGGTCACATGGTTGTGATCTTTGAGTTGCATTGTAAATGCTTTTGTAAACCAGTAGATATGCTAAACCTGCTTAACTGTGAAACACAATTTCTTGACTCTCCATTTTGTTAGATAATGGTAGTTGTAGACATCAAAATCGAGACATCAACCGATACCAATCCTATATGTTAGGGAATATAATAGGTAAGAGTTGTAATGGAAGCAACCCAGTGCCATGGTCATTAACTTCATCCAATGGGGTTGTGGAACTTTGGTCTGAATACCCATAGTTTGTAATTCATTTCACCTGAATTTGTACTTTTGATTGAACCTGATGAACCCACTTCAGATGGTGGTAAGTTCTTACAACAGCTGCCAAAAATCTTCTGTACTGTTGAGCTGTTCCTCTTGTTGGAATAGGATATTAAATTGAAAACTTGAAAATGAAAAGAACTGTTGGTTTAACAGAACTTCATGTACCATGATACACCTATTTCTGGTTCACTTCTGAAAACACATGTACTTTTCTGTTTGCATTTTGTAAGGATCCTCCAACCCATGATTCAGGAAGTATAAAACATTTTTTCCATGGTCTCAGCTTGCATATTACTAATGAATCATGACTTATTTGTTCCAAATAACAGTGTTCTTTGCTAAACATAAGCTACTGCCCACCTACTGAGGAAGAAATACCAGAGGGAAAGAGCTTGGTAGGTCTTTCCATTCTTTCTATATTTACGAGGGTGAAGAACTCAAGCAAGAATTCATATGCATAATGTAGATTTTGTTACATTTGTAGGTTGTAGTGGCTTACAATCCTCTTGGGTGGGGTCGCACAGACATCATTCGGGTTCCTGTGAGTATATGCTTTTGTTGTTGGTTGAACTGTGTTTAGGTTTCTCGTCAGTCTTAATTGTAAGTTTGACTTGAAGTGTAGGCCTTGAACCCTGGCTTAAGATTGTTGCAATTTATGTGCTTCTTGGAAATCAATTCCTTTTTTTTTTTTAAAGAAAAAAGGAAAGAAAAAGCTTACGAGTTTGTTTGCTTTTCTTTCTCTAAAATTGATGTTTTCTATTAGGTAAACAATCCCAATCTTTTCGTAAAAGATTCTCAGGGAAACACGATTGAGTCACAATATGTGGAGATGGACAATGCCACAAGTAATTTAAGAAGCTTTTATACCAAGGCTTACCTGGGAGTGTCAGTGAAGCAAGTTCCAAAGTATTGGCTCTTATTTCGAGTATCTGTGCCGCCTCTAGGATGGAATACTTACTTCATCTCTAACACAGGTAGATACCTATCAATTGAGAGGTGACCAAATTATATTATACAAGAGTAAGGGGTCAACTATGTATACTAGGAGTTCCTCGTGTAAAAAATCCTTATTTGCACAACTTTTTGGTAAGAGAACAGCCACACTATTTACATTTATAGAAATATCAAATATGAGAGATATGTCTTTCCTCTATTTCTCTGTAACTTGTTATGTAGTGCTGCTTATGTACATTTCGTGGAACTTAAGTTTGGGCCAATTCCGTCTTACACACCAAAAGAAAGGGAATGCAGCTAACTCAGACTGAAGCACCATAAATAGTAGTTAAACTCATTTATGTTTACTTATTTTACATTATTTAATTTTATCTCTTGTACTGTACACTTAAATAATACAGGAGCAATTAGAATTGGGGATCTCCCTATACTGGGTACTCCACAGAATGAGACGGTTGAAGTTGGACCAGGGAATTTGAAGATGTCATTTTCATTAACATCTGGCCAACTTAAACGGATGGTCAATTCTAAGACAGGGGTGAGTTTTTTCAGATTCCCAAATACTAGCATTATACACGCCTATGGAAAAAGTTGCATGTAGAAAGATGTTTTATTTTTGCTGATTGTTGTTTTACACCCAATGGCAATACATGTTAATTTATGCTATTCTTTTTGTAAGTTAATTTCTTTTAGTTCATTATGCTTATATTCATTTAGTACCTATTTCTTGGATACACCTTTGTAATATGAAATATTCATACGGTTTATGTAAGAAGGCCCTTAAGGGTTTTTCTTTGTTTGTGAGTAATCCACCTAGTTACCTCAACAATAATATTCGATGTGAACCACTGCTGGGCATAGCAATGGGATCAATGGATGCTCCAGAGATACAACGCGCATACCTGAGAGTAAGGCAGATGTTGGCATGTGGAAAGTCTGATCAGGACCAACTTCGATGTGCCAACAATTCGCACTTTGTTTTAATTTATTCCCAATAAATATTCTTTGTTTTTTATTCTTTTTTGGTTTATCTTATAGAAACAACCTTTGAGGAATTCCAGCCAAAATGGCCACATAAGAAACTCTTAACTTGGTATCTTTTTTTCCTAAAAAAATATTAATTCTATAGATGATACCATTTCTATAATTTCGAGACAGATTCTGAAAAGCCAATTTCAAGATCTCATGGTGTTAGTTTGTAATAACTATTTGCTTTTATTTAAGTATTTAAAGTTTAGAGCGGATCAAGAACATTTTTATTCATACATTACCTGTGGGGGCCACATGAAGTTGATCAAAGGGATGATATTGGGTGAGGATGTTCCCCTCACCATGTTGATCATCCTCATAAAAAATTAGCACATTCTAGAACTTGTGACCCCATCATCCGGTGATTGGAAATCACTCAAAATCTACATAATTGAGCTATTCATTTTACTGTTGATTTCACTCAATGGTTGATGGGGTTATAAGTTTTAGAATGGCCTGTTTTTTTTGAGGATGATCTACATGATGAGGAAAATATCCTAACTTAAAATCAGCCCTTGAATTATCTCTATGTGAGCCCCACAAGCCAATGTATGAATAGCAATGTATGCAGATACACTCTCTTTGAAGTTATTTTAGTTTAATTTTCTTTGTTGCAATTAAACTGGAAGGATCTCAAATTCATTAGGTACATGTTTTGAAATGATTGTTGTGATTCATCAGGTTGATGTACCAATACAACAAAGCTATCTTTGGTATGGTTCAAGCAGTGGTGACATGGATCCACAAGTATGTAACAGCTATTCTTAGTTTGGGAGTTACAGTTCCAGCTTTGATCAAGTTGACGGTTTAATCTGTGGTATGTCATATGTGATAAATCTTGTAGGCTTCTGGTGCCTACATATTCCGGCCTAATGGTTCCCCTCCCATGCCTGTTTCCAGATCAGTAAGCCATCAACTTTTGTACTTTCATGTGCATGACCTTTTAAAAGGAATTTTGTTACTTGAAAGAGCAGCTTTCATATGATAATACATTATTGTAAAATTACTTACGGTTTTTTTTTTATCTTATGAAATATGCTAATTTTATTCCATTTAAGTACAGGTTCCCTTGAAGATTGTGCGCGGTCCACTTGTTGACGAAGTTCATCAACAGTTCAACTCTTGGATATATCAGGTTGGTTGTAATGAGATTGAGTTATTTGCTATTCTTTTTTTGGGATCATATCAAGATATTTTTGGGCTCTAAAGAAATTCTTCAATTATGTGGAATTGAAGCATAACTACTAAATGAAGGACGTTCTTCTATTATGTGGTGGAATGCATTATAGAGTTATTTATGATCTTGTTTACCTTTGTATTAGTACTGTTTTTTCATAGCACCCTCTGGTTTAAATTTTTCTCTTCCATATCATTGATGTCTTTTTCCATGGCATGCGGAGGGAGTACTCATCTGTGACTAACACTACTCAGGTGACGAGACTTTACAAAGACAAAGAGCATGCTGAGGTTGAATTCACTGTGAGTCTTTTCACTTATTTCGCATGAAGACACATTTTCTCACTGTATATATCAAGTTGACTGTTTAACCATCAAGATCCAACAGTTAACCACAATCTTTTGTCCTTGGCGTCCAAGTAAATTGCAAGTTTGATTCTGTATAAATGAGTGGAATTCTGACAATTTCCTGGAACAAAGATTGGCCCAATTCCTATGGAGGATGGTGTTGGCAAGGAGGTGATTACGCGAATGACGGCGAATATGGCTACAGAAAAGACGTTCTATACAGATTCTAATGGCAGAGATTTTCTAAAACGGGTATATCTCTTAACGTAATCTTCTTCCCTTTTACAAAGTCTTTAACCTAAACATGCATCTACCTAGTTGCCCTTGTGTGCTCCTCTCACTTGCCTAGTCCTGCATCATTTTGTTTTCTTAAATCATAATATATAAATTATAGTATCCAAAAGAAGGAGGGAAAAAATAAACAAAACAAATTAAGTGGGGGTTATGCTAACAACTCCACTCCCACAATATGAGCCAGCCCTTGAAGCATCAGGATCTTGCCCTTTTGACCAACACTAGGTATTAGATCTGCTCTAATACCCTGTTTATCCACTCATAGTTTCAGTTTTTTTTTTTTTTTTTTTTTGATGACCGAATGCCTTCCCCAAACTCGTTTTGTAAAAAAAAAAAGTTCCTCCATTAAAGATGAAATTTTTTTTTTTTTTTTTTTGTTGGAAGTTTTTTGGTTTGCTTTTGGGTTCATCACTAGCTTCTAGTGGAAATTTGTGATACATGTTCTATTGGTTTGTATGGTCATCTTACTTGATAGGACTTTCTTCTTTTCCTCATTTCTCAAGAAGCATGATTTCCAAAGTCAATTATATGCAGCAGCAATGTTGCTAGAGAAGAAGACAAATTGGGATTGAAAGTGTCTCAGTCCTTTGTCCACTCAGCTATATAAGAGAGATGACAATTCTATACTCCCAATGTTATAGTTAGGTATTTCAAGGGTAAATCATTGAAATAATGACTGGCATACGCTTACTGATCTTTAACTGAATTACTGTTCATGCATGCACGAATCCATATCTATTATACTGCAATGCAGGACCAGGTCATGCATTCTTGTTGCTGATTACTTGCGCATGTGTTTTCACTGTTCATCATTTGGGAACTGAGACATGGGTTTGTTGTCTTAGTGACTTCTCTTGACCAAAACAGCAAAACTGAATGTCCGATGTACAACCTATGAATATCAAAAACCTATACTAATCCTGTCCAATTTCTTGTGGAGTTCTACATATATATAAAATCTCGTACTTGACTATTCTAGCTCAAATTATGTACCTTTGATTCTCTGCAGGTTCGAGACTTTAGACCAGACTGGTCTCTTTCAGTTAATCAGCCCATAGCGGGAAATTATTATCCAGTAAGTAGCAGGATTATTTACTTTTCTGTATCACAATGGGTAGCATTAACATTTGGAAGAACCTAGAGGTTGCTAATACTTAAGACACAGGTCTATACGTTGACAACAACTTGCTCTAGCTCACACTATCCAATCTATCACGTTCTTTTGGATGGTCAAGAAAATTTTCTACACTACAAGAAAAGTCTATGATTTATGATCAAGATCATTCGATCAGGTGGTACTTGGCCTGGCCCCTTATTTTACACTGTAAATCTGCATTTACACTGTGCTGCTTCCTTGTCTCCTAATCCAGTACTGGTAACAGTTCTCTGCATATTTGGATATAGCTTCTTATCTTCTTGAGTTTTAAACCCTCTAACAGAGTTGAATGAATTACAAATACAATTATTCAGTTACAATATAAATCACGGCCCTATGCAATTTTAGACAAAGAGAGTCTACAATTGAGGGTATAATGTTTTAGCATTAGTATGTATTAATATTTCTTATGCTGCACCACAGCAAACAATGGAGAGCTACTCGGATTAATGTTCATCCATTGAATGAAACTTTGTATTGTTGCTCCAAACACATCTTACGAATCTTACCTTTTCTACCTTGTAATGCTGTAACAAAGTCACTTACGACTCATTGTCTGATAGTACTACGAGTATAAGATGCACTGCTATGTTTGGAACTCAACAAGATAAGAAGCTATATCCAAATTTCCATGTTCAGTACAACATGAACATGGAAATTTCTGAAAATGTGTTCCCTGTTAAATAGATTCAGTGACTTTGGATAAATATGATCCTTATTAAAGCTAATCTTCTGTTCTTTTCAGCTTAACCTTGGAATATATACAGCTGATAAGAAGTCAGAGTTCTCAGTCTTGGTTGATCGTGCCACTGGAGGTGCCAGCATTCAAGATGGCGAATTAGAGATAATGCTTCATAGGTTTTATACACTTCTGTATTGTTGAGCAATCAGTTGTCCTAGTTATCATTAGACTTTCTTTGTCATGTTTCTTAATTGGTTATAGATGTTTTTAACTGGTTGTGTTCTTTTCTACAAAAGGCGTATGCTCTTTGATGACTCCAGAGGTGTGGGTGAAGCCCTTGATGAGACTGTATGCGTACAAGACACGTGTGAAGGACTTACGGTATGTTGACATTATATACTGAAACTTATCATGCTCTGAACCTGTAGTAGCCAGAGTTCTCGATATGTCAAAATGGATACCATATCTCTTAGATTTTCCAATTTTAACCACAAATGCTGTGTTGGGGTATCTGGATATGCAGAACGAAGTCTTTTCTAGCCCTAGCAATCTAATATCATGTGTATGCATAATCTCTTATAATTGCAATTCCTATTTTAATTCTCTATGGAATGACAAATTCATATAGCTTTAAATGTTTTTGATCAGTAAAGCAATAATTTAATAATATTTAGGAAAAGAAGAGATACAGAAGCTGCCAACTGCTTTAAAAGGGATCATTTGGATGGAAAATGACTTAATCATACCTTCCCTGTTTACCAGATTTTATCATGGATAGGGGGCTAGTATATATTATTCATGCAAGATGAGCCTTAATTCCTTGAGGATTATTATAAGCTAATTGAAGTACCGAATGATTATAGAAAAGAAAAGATTTTCTATTAATTTTTTTTTTCTTTCCTTCTAAAGCTTTTCGTGGTCTTTGCTTTACGCATATATTCAGGCTTCTAACTCATTTATTCACGATTATTTCAATTACGTCAGTTGCAAATGCATAATTCTTCTTAACATCTTGATTTAGAATGTGTATTGCCCATTTTTAGTGACTTGGAAGTGAATTAGATCATTGACGTGACCAGCAAATTTATATCGAGGTTAAAAAGCTTTGTTGGAACCTCCTAATTTTCACATTTCCCCCAATCTATGTTGTCCAGATACGGGGTACCTATTATATGAATATCAACCAGTTAGGAACTGGACAACGCTGGCGCCGAACGACTGGCCAAGAAGTTTATTCCCCGCTTCTTTTAGCTTTCACACATGAGGTATAGCTATGAACTTAACTGCATATGAGCATTGAAGTTTTTTGCTCTTATTCTGCTAATGAAGCTCTGGTTTTGCAGAAAAATGAGAATTGGAATGTTTCTCTTGTGATGAACGCAACCACTATGGATCCCGATTACAGTTTACCTCCTAATGTTGCAGTGATCACTCTTCAGGTGATTTTTCCTTGAAGTTCTGTAAAGTATTATGGTTTGGAACACACTTTCTCTCGCAAAAAACTTATTAGTGAATCTGGTTTTCCAGGAACTTGATGATGGAATGGTGCTACTCCGATTGGCACATCTGTACGAGGTAAAATATGTTCTGTCACATGTTTCTAGTATCTTTACATTTCATTGAGCACAAAAATTAAATGTTTAATACTTGGTAATTGTTGAAACCTCTATGACAAAGGCTTGAACACGGTGTGTTGGGTACTCTTTACTATCTCCTTTATCCATCTATTTGTTATTTCATCAGGGGAACTTGAAAATGTTTTAAGAGTCATACTTGAGTTGACTAACATGTCCTTACAATTCATTCAACATGGCAAGACATTAGGTTAGTTAGGGATGTTCTTGAAAGGATGTATAGAACTAACCTAATATACTTCACTTATTTAGCAAACATAAAATATAGAGGAGAACACAATAATTTTGAGTAAAGAGAGACCTTTTGAAGAAGTGTGACAGCATTTGAGTCTAACATGTTGTTAAGACTTAGAAACGGAAATTCTTTGAAAATTGAGTATCCTTATTGAGTATTGTTGAGATAACAATGTATGAACTTTGATCTACCAGAATATTTATATGACAAAATAAAAAACTGATCTCCTTCCACTATTCTTATTCTGTGATTGTAAAGACTGGCGAAGATTCTGAGTATTCAACTATGGCCAAAGTGGAGCTGAAGAAGATGTTCGGCAAAAAAAAGGTTCGTACAGCTTTCTTGATGGTTGTTACTATATGTAGTTCATATCCGATACTTGGTTATACTTTAGGACACATAAAATTTTCTTTCAACATTTTAATAGGCTTTGCATGTTATTGAGCCATAAAAGATCCTTAGAGAATTTAGATCTTACATGGCATTCTTTCCTCTCTTCTGTTTTTTTTTTTTTTCCTGACTGGGATTTGGTTACCTCAGATTAAGGATGTGACTGAGACAAGCTTATCGGCAAACCAAGAGAAGTCAGAGATGAAGAAGATGAAGTGGACAGTGGAAGGGGATAGTGGCTCACAGCCTGCTGCCATGAGAGGTGGCCTTGTTGATGAGTCAACCCTAATTGTTGAGCTCGGTCCAATGGAAATCCGCACATTCTTGGTTAAATTGTAAGAATCTAGTCCCTTGTATCATTTAGGTAAAGTAATCTACAAAATTACAATTGAGGCTTCGTATTAGTCTCCTCTATTCTGTTCCAAGCAAGGTCAGTTGCAGGGAATTGCTTTGAGAGAGTAGGGTTTGTATGATCCTTGATAGTTTGTTAATGTTATATAGCATTCTATGGGGTTATGCTAGTACGCATACCCCTTTAGAGACGTGCTACATTGATATTTTGACAATAGTACCGGTATTTGATTGTGTTTTGAATGTATTGATTATGCGAAATTAGGGTGTATCAAGCATTCCACACGAAACGCCTACCATTGTTGCTGAAATCGACCGATTAGTGGGCATGGGGTAGTGTCGTTGAATCTATACTTTTTATTATTCTACGTGACATCATATGAACAACCTGGAGAACTTATGTTAGGAACCTCCATATACTTTCACCATTACACACTTGCCAACGGATAAAGTTGCCTCCTCCTTCAAACCATTTGCCCCGGCCCAAATTTAGGACCGTAGGGAGGGGTTTAGTTATTTATGGTGCCTATAGTATTTGCTCTAACCTTAAAAAATACTTTTTTTATTTGTTTGAAGTGTCCACAACACTTCCTAAGGGTATCTACAGTGGTCACAAAATCTGGTCAAATTTGTAAAAAAAAGTTGCATAGTGGAGGTTGGTATAAATGGAAACGGACCCTACAAGTGTTCTCGCCAAGCTAAATTTGGCGGTCTCCATCGCGTTGGTTGTCTGACCATTTTAAAAAAATAATTTTAGGGACACAAGCGTTATTTTAAAAAAGAAAAAAAAAAAACAAATTTGACATACGACCCTGAGGGACACCTTCCAGAATTTCGGATTTTTTTTTAAAAAATGACGTTTGCATCCTTAAAATAGTTTTTTTTTAGATAATTGGGGTTTAGACCATTATATAGTAATTAATTAGTGTTTAGTACTTGATAATTTTAAAAAATGTGTTTCGTCCTAAATGGTAGTTAGTCAAACGTTTGTATTGTAGTTGACAGTAATACCCTTATTTTGTTACCAAACTACATATTCTTCACTTACTACAATTCCTAATTTTTCTCCCATATTAACCAAATATTCTTCACTTCTTATAATTTCTACTTTTTTTTAATTTAGTAAAAGTATATATTAAAATTAGATGGAGGAGCGATGTCATCGAAATTCAAAAAATATTAAAACTAGGGACTGAGATTCATATCACGATAGCCATACGCGTGTAAATCGGGATAAAAATTTGCAATAATTTGTCAGCAATTATCAAGAATATAGGGATGATTAGAATTTTTAAAAATAAAGAATTTATAGTTATTACAATAATTCTTTAAATAATTTTAAAAGTGTTGAGACAATTACAAAAAGATAATAAAAGAAATTTAATTTATAGAAAATGGTTCACAATTATTAAAAGTTGACTAAATTAATATTTTAAAAAATTTAAAAGACTAACAACTATTTTTAAAATGAACACGAGATCTTTTATTTATTTTAAAAATATCAAATATTGAACACTAGTTATTTTTTTTCCCATCGGAGTTTTAACCAATTTTATGTTTTTTAACTTTCCCATGGTCGATACACAGTTAAAACCCCCACGGCCTAAGAGATGGGAAGGATTAGTAAAAATATCCTTCCTCTTTGTTGATTCCCCGATTCTTACTCGATGGTCGATACACAGTTAAAACCCCCACTCGTAGTAGGTCAATACTATTCACAGTTCACACCGCCTAAAGTTGACTCCCTCTTTTACTAGTCTCATTTTCAGTCTCACCGTCACCAGTCACCCTTTGCTTTTTTCACTTATTATTATTATTATAATAGAAAATGTAAAAAAAGTCCTTATTTTTTAGGGGACCAATGATTTTAATCCCTCACTAAAATACTTTTATAATTTTAATCCTTATTTTTTAAAACTTTATGATTTTAGTCCTTAAAAAATTATAGTGTTATGATTTTAGTCCCTAAAAATTTAAAAAATGTGTAAACTAAGTTTTAAAAAATGCCTAAGATACCCTTGTTCACTTTTTTTTTTTTTAACTGGAAAAAAAGTGCAAGTCTGAACTTGCACTTGCAAGTCTGAACTTGAACTGCAAGTCTGAACTTGCACTTTTGAAAAATTTCAGATTTGGACTGCCGGTGAGGAGTTCACAGCCGCCGGTCGCCGGAGAAAAGGTCGTCGGTCGGAGGTCGGCCGGCCGCCGGAGAGTCGGTCGCCGGAGAGGAGGTTGCCGGTCGCCGGAGTGGAGGTCGCCGGTCGCCGGTCGCCGGAGTGATGAAGTCGACCGTTAATGATTTTTAGATATGTGATATATTTGGAATAAAATGTTTTTAAAGGTTAGTATTGTCTTTTTAAAAACTAAGGACTAAATTCACAAATGTTTTTAATCCAAGGGATTAAAAACATAAGGGTTATAAAAATAGGGACTAAAATCACAAAACCCCTTATTATAAACAATAAACTCCCCCGAGGGATGTCACTCTTTATCTCCCACTCTCACTTCTTACTCTCACTCTCATTTGATGCTCTTCTCTACTTGGTGTTCACCATAGCTTCAAGTTATCAACAAAGAAGATCTGAAGTAGAGAAGAAGAACAGCTGCTGCTGCTGCTGCTGCTGCTGGAGAGTGAGACAGATCGAGAGATTTAGAGATCTAGGGCAGAGAAAGACGGATATAGGGAGAGAGAGAGAGAGAGGGTGCAGTGTAGTGCAGGCGGATATAGTTGGTTAGATAGATAATTAAGAGAGATGGGTTTAGGGATGGGAATTAATCTTCTACTCCTCCTAGCCATGGTCGCCACCAACATCCTCTCTCTCTATCATCTCTCTTCTTCTCTCCAGAACAACAAACCTCCTCCTACTTCCCCTCCCGTTCCAGATCACCTCCTTCATCAACTCAACACCATCCGTGCCACCATTAATCACCTCACTCACCTTCGCTCCACCTCCACTGCCACTGCCACCGCCACCGGCACCGCCACCGCCACCTCTAAACCCTCTGTCCCTTCAGATCTCCTCCTCTACGCTCACATCTCTCCCATCGCTTCAGCCTGCCATGACCACCCTGAACTCCTTCACCGCTTCATGAATTACACCCCTTTTTCTCTCTGCCCTTTCGACTCCCACCTCTCTGAAGCTCTAATTCTCCGTGGCTGTCACCCTCTCCCTCGCCGTCGCTGCTTCTCTCCCACCCCTCCTTCAAAACCCTCTTCTTCTTCTCTCTCCTCTCATGACCCTTTCCCTTCTTCTCTCCCTGATTCGACTGTCTCTTGGTCTTCCTACTCCTCTTCCTCCTGCAAAAGCTTCCAATGCCTCCTCACCAAATTCGACGGTTTCGACATGAAGATCGAATCAACCAAATTCCTAAACACTAAATCCGAGTTGGATCTCAGCATCCCTCAACTGCTCCAGATCGCCAAATCTTCGGCATCTGTTCTTCGTCTCGCTCTTGATGTGGGTGCTGGAACTGGTACATTCGCAGCCAGAATGAAGCTGTACAATGTCACTGTCTTGTCAACCACCATGAACCTGGGTGCCCCATACAGCGAAGCCATCGCTGTGAGAGGCCTTGTTCCACTTCACTTCCCTCTGAACCAGAGGTTCCCAATCTTCGATGGAGTCGTTGATCTCGTTCGATGTAGTCATGCCGTGAACCGTTGGATCCCCACTACATCTATGGAATTCTTGTTCTACGATGTCGATCGAGTGTTGAGGGGTGGTGGGTATCTCTGGTTGGATCATTTTTTCAGTAAAGGATTGGATCTTGAGAAGATTTACATGCCATTGATTGGGAAATTGGGTTACAAGACTGTGAAGTGGGCGACTGGGAATAAGACTGATACTAGCGGATTGAAGAATGGAGAGGTTTATTTGACTGCTCTTCTGCAAAAGCCACTGATGAAGTGATCAGAGAGAGAGGCTTAAAGAGAGAGAGATAGAGGTACGAAAATCTTGTTCCTTCTCTTCTTCTACTCCTCTCCTTCAATTCAATGGTAATCTCTTTAGTTTTTGGATAGTGGGTTTGGTCTGTTTGTACTCTGTATAAAAAGAAAAGTTTTTGGGTGTAGAACTCAACCAAATCTACTTTGCATTCTCAGGATTTTTTGTTTCTTTTTATTCTCTTGCAAAGACAAACCCCCAGCCATTTGTCAATGCTGCAAAATTATCATCAGTTGTTTTTAAGATCCGGCCAATTACATTAGTAACGGCCAAAGTTCTTCTTTTTTTTTAGGGGAATTTCAAAAATCTTCATAAATGGAGTTCTTCAAAATCTTCATAAATGGAGTTTGGTTATAAGAATCTCAGGTCTCATATTCATTGACTGTAAGTATTTTGAGTTTGAGTTGAATGTAGATTCTTCTGAACTAGATTACAAGAATAAGCATTACAGTTAGTGATGAAAAAAGGGTAAAAAGGGTTTATAGTCTTGATTCTTGAAAGTATTGAGAAATGTAGGGCTTAAAGAGGGACTGTATCAGGTTAGGTTGTAACAAAAAATAGTAGGTGTTAGTCGTCAGAAAAAAAAAATAGCAGGTCTTAAATTTTAAACAGCTAGGTTGAGTTGCTTGGGTTTCATTCTTAAATGGGCCGAAATCTATGTTGTACCTTTAGAAAGTATAAATTCTTTCGATAGGAAATACAGTTGTCCTCCCTCATATTGATGCTACATTCTCCCTCAATCAGCCATCATAATCAGGGATTAAAAAAGACCTTGCTTTCTAGAATTATCGAATCAGTCCATTGCAGTATGAAAATGCTAAGAGAAAAGAAATGAAGTAACAATCCACAGGCCCTCTAAGCCACGGATAGCAGGGACCACGCCCAACTGTTGGGCGGCCCTCTAAGCCACTGCCCAAACACTTCTGTTACAAATTAAAGATTATGAAAAGTTGATTTTATACATTTGTTTATTAATACACTATTGATGTCCAAATGCTGTGGGTCCCACATGGAGACGATCTAAGGGTTGAATTTTGGTGTGGTTATCTCTCTCTCTCTCTCTCTCTCTCTCTCTCTCTCTCTGAGTGCGTCCGAACAATAAATCCCCAAACCTTTAGAATCTAAAAGAATCATCATCCAATAACATCTCCAAATCCTAATTCCTGGCATGTGCCAAAATTAATCTCAGCCATTCCTCCAATTTCTCACATCCCAGTTTTAATGGCAAACTGGTAATTCAAATTAGATATTCGGTTATGATTGAATAAAGTAATGGAATTGGTTATGTAATTGCATCTTCAATATGTTTTCTTGTTTGCAGGAGAAAAGATTTTCATGACTGCATTTACTAGCTAAATCAGTGGACTGTTTCATTATTAACTATACGGTGTTTTATTTCACTGATCTAGCTATGTTCTATTTAACTCCGTATAACTAACTCCATCTAACTCCGTATAACAACTCCATCTAATTTCGTCTAACTCCATCTAACTTCGTCTAACTCCATTGAGCTTATCAAAAGGCCTGTATGTGGCTCTACCACCGCCTAACTCCATCTTTTTTTTTTTTGATATCACTTAATGCAGCATTATTTCCAAAAGATGTCCTCATTAACTCCCTTCTTTCAGAGTTCTCTGAGTCATTGCGGGAGATGGGTACTTGTCTACTTGACAAATCTGCTTTGATGGATGATGAAGAAAGTGGTTATTTCATTACATTGCAACTTTCTGCTGAGCTTTTGAACAAATAATTGGTGTTTCTTTGAGACAGAATAATTTGTGTTTTTGATGGTTGCCCGAGGCTCACATCTAAGTCCAGTTGCTCTTTCTGATGGTTGGCAGGCAAGGGTTGAGGACTATGTACTTATCGAAAGAAAGGGGATCAGGATTAGGTTTATAAAAGAACTCCTTTTTCTTTCTTTCTTTCTTCTTCTTCATGCATATTTGATAGAAATGCACATATATGATATACTTGTGCATGTTATGTAATTTTTTGGGGATACACTTTTGTTTGGTTATAATAATTTTCTTTCTTTTTTTATTTTATTCAAACTTTTGACTTTGTTTTTGGTTTGTAATTGTTTCCTTTCTTTTCGGGGGGTTAATGTTCTGAATTATGAATGTTCATAGTTGAACATTTCCTTGTGGTTTCCATGATTATGCTCTTCTAGTATATTCTATTTTCTTGAATTCTCTTTGTAGAAATTCTCTTAAGAGTCACCAAGTAGTGTTGTTAGTCTCCTTGGTTTTGAGTTTGCTTTACTATGAACCTGGTCCTCATTCAGTATTTCTTTCCGTTAATATTCTGTGGGTTATTTCAAATCAAGTACCGAGAGATGCTATACTAAGTTATATTTCAGTTGTACACTAATCATGTTTGTTGGAATGCAGGTAGTTCTCTTAATGCTGGGAAAAGTGCAGTTTGAACTTCAGAAACTCGTTGATAGCTATGTGAGTCCTGATTGCCATGCCATACACTCATGCATATTGCTCTATAGTCATCGTTGAAACTAATTCCTTGGTTTGCTGTATAACATTCACAGGCTGTAATGCAAGGTTTATTTACCCTATTTTTTTATGGCTTCAACAGCGTAACGCAAGGCTTTAATCTGCCATTCACAGTCCGCAATGCAAGGCACCATTGCCTTTTTGTCTTCATTGTATTAGGGTCCTATCTGTGTCCGTGTGTTGTGTGTTTAACTTTAGCTTTTTTCCTTGCGTAGTTCTTGCAACAAAAACCTCAAAACTCTTAATTTTTTTTGTAAGCTACCACAAAAGAAATTCAGTTTGATCCTTTTTCTTTTGCAAAACCCACCAAATCAATTTTTCAAGTCAGGTACTTCTACTTCCGCAGACACCTGAAATTTGGGTGAACCAAAAGGTGACAACTATTATAAATGCATTGAATAAAATCGATGAATCCCACCCTGAACCTTCTTGATTGGATCATTTTCTTCTCTCTCTCTCTCTCTCTCTCTCTCTCTCTCTCTCTCTCTCTCTCTCTCTCTCTCTCTCTCTCTCTCTCTTTGATAAGCAGAATAGTACTTCTTTTCAGCTTTATTTAATTAAATTAATCTCATTGTTTCTTCAAATGGACAGGGGATGGAGCTAGTGGTTATATTCTATAAGTCATGTTAATGGTGGATTGAATCAGTTGAGATCAGGAGTAAGTATGTACTTCCATAAATTCTGATAGGTTCTTATAAATTTTGATATGCCTACTTGACTTCTTTACTGAATTGTACACATTCAATATGTTCTTTTAGTAAGTTTTTGCAATAGCAAAGATGAAGAATGCAACACTGCAGAGATCCAGTCAAAGAGTATGCAGAAGTTCTAAGGTACAGTGGCATGGACTTCTTTACTTGATCACTCTTCCTTGCCAATTGCCATGCAAAGTATTATTGTTTTCTAAATTGGAATTCTCTTTTTCTTTGTTAAAGGTGGTTTGAGGGTTTCTTCTTTTGCTTTTGTTTGGACAACTTGAACCATTAACCTAAAACCAGTGGAATTTATTTTAGAGAAGAAAATTAAGATTTATATATTGCTTGGAACTTGTACGTAGTTGTTGCGAATCTGTGTCTGAAGAACATTAGTTTGGATATCCACTCTCCTCCTGAATCTCTGGTTGTTTACATCTCAGCATTATGTTTGGTGTAAATTTCAAGTAGATATATTTTGTTGGGAGTAGATGGATGGTGGGTTCAGCTGCATAATCCAACGCATGTATAGTGTTGAATCTGAATTCTCAGCTTTGCTATTAATAGCCTTCTGTTTCTCTCTGCTCTGGTGTACTAGATTTTGTTAAGTAAACATGTATCTATGTATGTATTCACGTAAAAGCTCTTTCTTCAATAGATTCCTATAATGGTTGATTGTCTGTACAACCTGTAATTATCTCTATAGTGTTTTTTTTTTGGAAACGGGAATGAAAATATTAAGAGAAGAGAATGTACAAAAGAATAGGGTCAATCACAAGGGCACATTCATGTGAGGGATCACTTTAGGAGAAATTGGTCGGAAGACCGAAAACGGGGTCAAACTTGGTGAGAAAACCACCCCAATTTTTTGTTGGGGAAAACGACTGTTTACTCTACTTATGCCCCCGCTTGGTACCATTGGGTATGTATGCAGCGCAAACATCCTCCACATTTTTGAGAGTAGATGCGCTTGGTACTCCACTGCTAATTCTATTAACCACAAATGTTTACTATGGCCCCACACAACTAAAGGCAAAAGGGCTGCGAACGTTCCTTGCCATTTTAGTACTGGGGACGTTTGCAGCCCTTAATTCTTTCTTCTATCACGAATCAGGGAGTCTTTCAACAAGGTCAGCGTTTCTCTCCTTCTCATCTCATCTGCTTTATCATCTCTACAGTAGGTGCGATTCCCAGAAATTTTATTTTTCATACAAAGCTCGATGTTTTGGGGAAAACGATTCATAAGGGTAGTGGGCCCACAACTTCATTGCGCGATTTTGCATAATTCTGGGGTTCGAATTTCTCAGGCATGTTCGAGGAAGCATAATTTTGGTTCAATTTTGCATTGACAAAATTGGTGCGCTTTCGAGGAGTTTCTTTTTTTTTTTCATAAGAACTTGGCCTGGGTAGTGGGCCCACAACTTCAAAGCTATTTTGCATAAGTCCTGGGTTCGAATTTCTTAGGGTAAGTTCTGGGTACCATAATCCTGGTTCAACGCGCTGGCAAAATTTGATGTGATTCTGATGAGTTACATTTTTTGTAAAATCTTCTCGAGTAGCAGGCCCACAATTTCAAAGTGCGATTTCGTGTAACAACTTCAAAGTTGGAGTTCGCATAATTTCGGGGTCTGAATTTCTTAGGGCAAGTTCTAGGGACCATAATTATGGTCCAATTTGGTTGGAAAAATTTACTGCGATTTTGGGGTACTATCATTTTTCATACGAACTTGTCCCACGTAGCAGGCCCACAACTTCAAAGTGTGATTTCGCATAATTCCTGAGTCTAAATTTCCCAGGGCAATTTCGAGGGAGCATAATTTTTATCCAATTTCACGTTGGCAATATTTAGTGTGATTCCAAGGAGTTTCATTTTCCGTACGAACTTGGCTCGAGTAGCGGGATACATTTCAAAGTGTGATTTCCCACAATTCTGGTTTGAATTTCTTAGGGTGAGTTCGAGGGACCATTATTTTTGTCCAACTTCCCGTTGGAAAATTTGTTGCGATTATGAGGAGTTTCATTTTTCGTACGAACTTGGCATGGGTAGTGGGCCCAAAACTTCAATGTACGATTATACTCCGAGGTTCGAATTTCTTAGGGCAAGTTCAAGGTACCATAATTTTGGTCCAATTTTGCGCTAGTAAAATTTGGGGAGATTCCGATGAGTTTCATTTTTCATACGTACTTGGCCCTGGTAGTGGTAGAACTTGCCGTAAGAAATTTAGAACCTTTATTGGCCAAGAATAGCACCTCAATGTTTTGGGCAGCTGTACTATCTGTCAGCAGTCAGTGTAACTGCTTCTGTTTATACAGTTGGCTATGGCGCCTCAAATTTTGTTTTGAAGGATTATGCAATTTTGATCCAGCGAGTCAGATGGCCTATCTAAAGACACAAATGGTCTTTAGAGTTTAGACTGACATTTTAGGCTTCGAGCAAGAATTTAGGACTTGGGAAGATACAATTTTCAATTGACATTTCCTGGCACCAAATCTAACATACTGATCCCAGGATCCTTAATCAACCCCTTCTTTCTCATATTCAATCTTAAATCCTCGGCTTCCTTGAACCTCCCAACAGATGCATAGACATTCGAAAGAAGAACTACATGACCTGACTCTTCTGGATCCAATCCAAGTACTCTATCTGCTGCAAGTTCTGCTAGTTCTACATTAGAGTGAATCCGACAGCCACCAAGCAAAGCCCTCCAAATATTTGGATCCACGCTTTCCGAAAACATACTTGTAAACCTACTTGCATCAGACAGGCGACCTGCTCGGGCGAGCATGTCAACAATGCAACAGCAATGTTCTCTGCTCAGCCTAATCTTCTTCTCGTTCACCATCTGACTGAAAATGCGCAATCCATCATCCACCAGCCCAGAATGACTACAGGCACTCAATACACTGAGATAAGTTACACCATCAGGTTCTTTCCCATCAGCCTCCATATCTCTAAATAGCTCCAGAGCAGCTTCTCCGCGGCCATTGATCCCACATCCAGATATAATTGCATTCCACGAGACACTGTCTCGACGATCCATATCCTTAAACACCTTATGAGCAAACTCGACCTCCCCACATTTTGAGTATGCTGAAACAACACTGTTCTGAACTGACTTTGATTGCTGAAATCCAGCTTTGAAAATATAGCAGTGGAGTTGCTGGCAGGGCTCTAAACTGGCAAGTTCACCACAAGCTGCTAGCAAACTAATCAAAATAATTGGATCAACGCCGAAATCTTGTTCTGCTCTCATTCTAGTCATCAACTCCAATGCCTCTCGAGGCCGCCCATTTAGAGCACACCCTGAAATCATTGCTGTCCATGAGATCAAACTCTGTTCTGTCATTCGATCAAACTGAATTCTTGAAGAGTTCAAGTCTCCACACTTTGAGTACATTGTAATAATCGAATTCGCAACAGGAGGGTCAGAACTAAATCCATTAACAACAGCTTGAGTATGTATCAATCTCCCCAGCTTCAAATCTCCCAAAAGTGCACAAGCAGTAAGTAGATTTATTAGGACTACTGTGTCTATGTTGATGCCATCTTCTCTCATTCTAATAAACAACTTAAGAGCATCAGAAGCGCACTCAAGCCGAACCAACAAACCTATCATTGTTGTCCAACTGATTACATCCTTAGATTTCATATTTCCAAAGATCTCGGTAGTTGCATCTAAATGTCCCAAGCTTGAATACATGCCCAAACATGCATTGATCACCGAGTTATCTGAACAGAGCCCTGTTTTAATAACCAAGCCATGGATGGATTTACAGAAATTATAAGACTCTAAAGCAGTACCACCCTGGATAACACTCAACATAGTAACATAATTGGGTACCAAACCAGAGCGCCGAAATTGGTTAAAAAGTATCAAACCTTCTGCAAATGATTCCTTGTAAATTAATCCAGCAACCATTGCATTGCAAGAAATCAAACCTGGGTCATCCATACATTTGAAAAAATTATAAGAATCGACTATGTTTCCACATTTTGCATACATGTCTAAGACAGCGGTTCCCACAATCGAATCAGTTTCAAACCCGGTTTTAACAATTAGTCCGTGAACAGATAATCCTAGTACCAAGTTCCGTGAGCTTGCGGAGCTAACCAGTAATCCTACCACGGTGAACGAATTTGGGAGAGTACCTGAAAACCTCATCTTGGAGAATGTTTTCACTGATTCTACGTGAAACCCATGTGTCGCGTATCCATAAATCATGATCGACCAGGAAACAACACTTTTTAGAGGAATTTCTTCAAACAGTTTCTTTGCATCTTCAATTCTTCCAAGTTTAAAGTAACTGTTTAAGAGTTTACAGGTTTGAAATGGGTTGGCTACCTGATGGGGGATTTGAGATGAGTAATGGAAGTTACTATTGAATTGAAGGAGAGAGAATGAGATCGACTTATTAATCTTTTCGAATATCATAAGAAGTGTTGGACGTTTTGCACTGAAAAGCAAGTTATGGGTTGGCGAAATGTTACTTTCATGAGATTTTAAAAATGGACCATGCTGTCATGGGTCATGGACTCATGATCCGGAAGGTAACTCAGTATCCAATTATCTTCCCGCTAACTGAACTACAAAAATTTGACCTAGTCAGTTGTATACGACTAGACATTGCATAAAAAAGTAACCCAGGTTGGTGATTTAAATCAGGTGTCTTATTCAAATCCAACGGTCAGATCTCATCCCTCAGTGTAAAAGGGCACATCTCATGTGATATGGAAGGACAAATCGCCAAACCATAAGCAACTCATGTGATGTGGCAATTAATGTTGTCAGAATCAGAGCATTTTGTTGGACTGCAAAGTTCTCCTATCCTCTTTTAATTTTTGGGAATGCATTTATGTTAAGAGCTGCTGATGTTCTGCAGTATGACTCTATGTACGCTAATGCTATTGTTCTCTAATATATTTTGGTTTTCTTTATCAAAAAATTTTTTTATTGTGGTCAGAACATGTCTTACATTATGGTCCAATATTTTATCAATAATGCAACTAATAATACCTTTTAGACCCACCATTTTACAAAAATGGTGCCCGATGCTTAGCAAGATGGGATCTACCACTTTTTTCTTTCCCAAAAGTATTTTGAATGGGTTCCAACCTACATGGTAGTGGGACCCACCCTACCACATACGCATCGGGCATCACTTTTGTAAAGTGCTCGGTCCAAACAGCACTGTTGTAATGCAACAGCATTCTTGTGGACCATATATAATCAACTGCCAAATCACATGGTAGATGATTGTGGTTAGCAAAAGTAGTTTGTATGACATCACTTTTATCTATCTATACTACTATATAATGCAAATATTTGAGTGAAGCTATTATTTTGCCTAAACTTCTTAAAATATTATCTTATGTATTTTTCTATAAACAAATTATATATATATATATTTGTAAATTATTTATCAAATGAAGAACATAGTTGATACTAAATAAAATTCTAGTATTAAATAATTTCACCGTAACATTAAATGAGCAACATACACATTGATAAACGAACAAGTACAATTAAAGAATAAGCCCAATGTAGGCACAAAATTTGTTTGAATAATTCGTTAAAGCCATCAATACTTTTCCTTGGTACAACAAGTAGTAGCCAACTATATATTGAACTGTATTTGTTTGTTTTTTCTTTTTAATTTTTTTTTTTTCTTCAGATTTTAAGATGTGAAATCTAAATAGACTTTAAAGTCCCACCATAAATATTTAAAGAAGAATCATCCCACCATAAGATTTCAGATCTCAAAATTTCAAATTTCAGATCTGAAAAAGGAAATTAAAACAAATAAAGCCAGAGAATCTGAGATAAAATCATTCCTTCAAAAAAAGACATCAATAATTAGACAATAGGAAGCAACAAGTTCAAACTTAGTAAGTCATTTCTATTTACAATATAACAGAGACATAGCCACAACCAAAAAAAACAACATTTATACAATTTGCACCCCACAACAAAAAAACATAATCAAAACTAAGATATATAATTGTAGCACCAATTAATTACTGCATGAAATTAAAGATTAACTGTTTGATTTATTATACAAAAAAAAAAAACTAAAACCACCCAAAATTAAATACTAGAGAGACAGAAGATTACGAGGAGAGGGAGGATTAGTGAGCATGTGAACCACCTCCCTCATTGTGGGCCTTTCAGTACTTGTCTCTTCCACGCACAGCATTGCCACCTTAAACAGGTTCACTACCGCAGTCAATGGGTATTCAGTGAGTCTGTGGTCCACCACTGCCAGTACTGCCTCTGCATCTGACGGTTCTGATAGCTCTGATGTTATCTTCCTGACCCATCTTACAATGTCAACCCCGTCCCCAAACTCTCCTACTGGCTTTTTCCCAGTTATCAGCTCCAGCAACACTACTCCAAAGCTGTACACGTCACTCTTTTCGTCCACTCTCAATGTGTATGCGTACTCTGTCAACGGCATAAGGGTAGTTAAGTCATTCCGTTCATCATCATCATCATCATATCTTTTCTTCTTCATTTGCTTCCACTTATCTAGTACTGGTGCGTTTTTTGATGGGTTTAATTCAAATCAACAAAAACGAAAAATAAAAATAAAAAGTCAAAAACCAAAAATTAAATAAATAAAAAAGTGTTTTCTTTTTTTAACTTAATTTGCTCCCATAGTTAAAACATAATTTTGCTCAAAAACCCCATTTTTGAATGCTAAATACCAAAAAACCCACAAACATTTACAAATATCCAAAAGTCTAATTTTATTTATTGTATTTACCGTTTTCTCTTTAATTTTTATCTAAATATCTATTTACCCAACTTTGACTAAATGTGTGGGTTTTTTTATTTTTATAATCACTGATTTACCCTTCCTAAATTAACTCATGCTTTCACTCTCATATATTCTCTCTTCCCTGATTTATGTTAGATTCAATTTTTGTTTGAAAATTTGGTTTCCTTTTTTATCTCAAACTATTATTAGTTGTCAAAATCGAAATCTTTCAAATCTTAGAGGATTATTTGCTAGATCTTCAACAATATCTTATTTTTTAAATAGTTTTTATTCTTCTTTGTTGTTTATTTTTTGTTCTTCAACAGAGTTTCTTCCAGATTTTTGTTGAAGACGAAGAAATTTTTTTATTGTAGTTTCCTCAAAGAAAGAGTAAGGATTCCAGATTTATCTTTTTTTTATTGATCATTTTTGCTCTTCTTCAAATATAAATTTGCAAAGTAGTTGTAAACTATTATAATTTTTTTCTTTTTTATTTTTGCAATTCTATATGAATCGTTAAATTAAATTGTTTACGCAATTATTTGTGCATAATTTGGCAGCTTATTTTTTTTTTCACTTCTTTTTTTTTTTTTCATGTAAGCTTGTTTCGAATTGCAACTAATGTTTGTGTTTATGTGATTTATGATTTTTTTTGTCTTTATACATTATTGAGTTTCAAACAAATCGAATAAAATTTATTTTTGCAAACAAAATTAGGGAAATAAATTTCATTTTTTCCATTGCAAATTATTTTTTAGTTTTGCAATAAAGGTTTTGTGCATGTCCAAAGTGATTTTTGCACAATTAATTTATTTATCTTTTTAGGATTATTTTGATTTTCTTGATGATCTATTGTTTCAAATATTGTTTTGCTAAAAAACCCAATTTTATGATTTCAGATTATTATTTTTTTGTCTTTATACATTATTGAGTTTCAAACAAATCAAATAAAATTTATTTTTGCAAACAAAATTATGGAAATAAAGTTCATTTTTTCCAATGTAAATTATTTTTTGCTTTTGCAATAAAGGTTTTGTGCATGTGCAAAGTGATTTTTGCATAATTAATTTATTTATCTTTTTAAGATTATTTTGATTTTATTGATGATCCATTGTTTCAAATATTATTTTGCAAAATTTTTTCTAAATGCAGTTTATAATTTTGTAATGGTTTGTGATTTTTTCCTTCTAGAAATCTCAAGGTTTTTCAAAAACTAATTTAATTTAGAGAAATTAGTGGTAGGTGATTTGTAATAATTTTAGAATTTTTAGGGTGAATGGATAAGTTTCCTAAAATAAAATTTATTTAACAATTGGTTAATTTCGTCTTGAAAAGGGTAAAAATATCTAAGAAAAGTTCTACATGTGTAATAAGATATTTTGGAGTTTTTAGCTATTATTAAATGTTTGTGGAGTTTTTGGACAAAAATATTCTAGTTTTGGAGGTTTTGGCCAAATCCCGTAGTTAAAATTGGTTTTCATACCTTTGACTTAAGTCAACGTCATACAAGCTTTAAAAATGACAAAACTACCCATTAGATAAATATTTTGTGGATTTCTTAAACCAGTCGTAAAACAGTCTCAAATCTTTGTCAATACTGAATACAGATAATTTGAAGGCCTTCACAATACTCAAAAAACTAGGGTTTCTACAATTTCTACTTGTCTATGACTCTATGGTCAACTATTTTGACTAGTTAAAAGGGTGAAAAGTTGAATAGAACCCAGAAAGATGGATGCCTCCAAAATTTGGACAATTAATTCAAAGCCCAAGGGTGGAAGCCAAAACCCATGGAACAAGCTACAACCCACAATTTGTAGAGTTAATTGTGGGACCTAATAGACAAACCATGCACACGCAAGGGTGGGGCCACGTCGACGGCACTCATCCAACTGAAGCTGATATACGGCCATGATCATATAATACAAATATGAAATTGTACGTGCAGTAGTTAATGGCTTTTTAGTTGTGTTCAGATTTCAGACAGTAGATAAAAGAAGTGGGGTCAGAGAGAGTTGACTTGACGAACCTGGAGCGATGTAACCGTACGACCCAGCAATGGAGGACATACATTCAGAAGCACCGGCGTCCGTCAAGAACTTAGCAAGCCCAAAATCAGCAACATGAGCCTCGAAATCCGAGTCAAGCAAGATGTTATTCGATTTCACATCTCTGTGAATAATCAAAGGTGAACAGTCATGGTGAAGATAACAAAGCCCCTTGGCAGCTTCAACTGCAACTCGATACCTCAAATCCCACTGAAAATGAGAACCCTTTCTACCATGAAGAAGCTCACCCAAACTCCCATTAGGCATGTACTCGTAAAGCAACAGATTGTTCTCTTTGTTTGAAACATAACCTAGTAATTTCACAATGTAACGATGTCTAATACTCCCAAGAGTTTGAATTTCAGCAGAGAATCCAAGATCATTTCGTCCACTACTTCTTCCAACCAATTTCTTAATAGCAACATCAACATTACCAGGCATTGATCCATGGTAGACAATCCCTGCACCACCTTTACCAATTATGTTCTCATCTTTTATGCATTGAAGAACATCTTCCACTGTGAAATCGAGTTTCTGGAACAGAGTAAGTTTCCAGGTCTTTGAATTCTGGCGCCTCTTCCAGTATTTTGTAATTAGAAATGCAATCAGGGATAGTAAGATCAAAGTGATGACTGATACAAGGATGAAGACTTTTGCAGAATTTAAAGCCCTGTTTCGACCCAAAACTTGTTTAGGGTTTAGGTTTGAATTATTGCAAATTACATGGAGGGAAGGGCCACAGAGGTCGGGATTTCCAACAAAGGAACTTTCATTGAAGACTAAGAATTGTCCAACAAATGGAATCGAACCAGAAAGATGATTGTAAGAAAGATCTAGTGTTGTTAGACTTGCCATTGATCGCATTTCATTTGGTATTTGGCCTGAAAGTTGGTTTCTTGACAAATTCAGAGTGCTTAAGATCTCTAGACTCGTAATTTCTTTAGGTATTGCACCTGAAAGATTGTTACCACTAAAATCTATTGATTCAATAGATGGATTAAGGGCAAGGGTTACTGGAATCTCACAGTTTATATTGTTGTGGCTGATGTTAATCTTCGATAGATTCTTTAAATCTCCGATTTCAGGAGGGATTTCGCCGGAAAAATTGTTTACTTGAAGAGACAGAATTTGTAAATTGGTTAGGTTTCCAATTGCCGGAGGTATCTTTCCTGAGATCTTATTGTTGGAGAGAATCAAAGACCCTAAAGTGTTACCGGAAATTTTCGACGGGAGTTCGCCGGAGAAGAAATTGTCGCTAAGTTCAAGTAAATCGACTAATGGCAAGTTGAAAAAACCGGGTGGAATCGTTCCGTTTAAGTAATTTTTGGAGAGTCGAACCCGAGTTAGTGATTTGCACTCACCGAGTTTTTCAGGAATCGGTCCAATGAAGAAATTGCTCATCAAAATGAACGTCTCTAACTTTCCACCAACGCAAAGATCTGGAGGTATCAATCCCGTGAGATGATTTGTAGTAACATCTAAAATCTTTAACTTCCTGTTGCTACCGAGATTCTCCGGAAGTCCAAACGTGAAGTTGTTCTCCCAAAGCTGCAGTACCTCGAGATTTGGGAGTTCAGCTATGAACGGTGGGATTCGACCGTGAAAATGGTTACGAAACAGATTCATAAGTGTCAGCTGCTTCAAGTTTGAGAAACCCTCAGGTATCTCACCGGTAAGTTCATTGTTTGAAAGATCAAGAGATTTCATATTAATCAAATCGGAAAGTTCAGCCGGAATCTGACCTGATAGCCTGTTAAACTGCAAGAACAACGAGTCTAATTGCTTCAAACGACCTAAAGTCGCCGGAACTTCGCCGGAGAGGCTACAGCTACCCAAATCAAGCCTCGTCAAAGAACTAAAGAATCCGAACTCCGGAGGAATGCCTCCTACGTAGGTATTAAAATAACCTAAATAAAGCTCTTGAAGATTTGACAACCGGCTTAAACTTCCCGGAATCTTGCCGGAAAGAGAGTTCCCGTTCAAACCTAAGTACTCTAAACTCTGAATCTCTGAATACCTCTCAGGAATCTGACCACTGAAGAAATTTCCACCGAGATGAACATGCTTCACTTTCTTTAGCTTAACGATTTCAATCGGAAGAGAACCAGTGAAATTGTTGTTATAAAAGTCAAGAACCTCCAGCTCCGGCAATCCACCGGCGATGATCGCCGGGAATTTACCGGATAATTGGTTGTTAGACATGTTGAGAAATTTGAGAGATTTCAGGTTTGAGATCTGTTCGGGAAGTTGTCCGGATAGATTGTTGCAGGAGAGTGTGAGGTTAACGAGGCTCGTTAATAATCCAATCTCCGGCGAAATCGTTCCATGAAGAGGAAGAGAAGAAATGTTTAGAGAAGTAACTCGAGAATCTTCATCACATGAAACGCCAGAGAAAGAGCAATGTGAGGAAGGTGATGATGAGGAGAATTTCCAGTCAGAGAGACCAGAACCATTTGGACCAATTAGGTTTTTCTTTAGTTGCATGAGAACTTCAATATCTGAAATTGAGGAAGAAGAAGAAATGGAGAAGAAGAGAGTAATGGAAGAGACGTAGAGGAGAAGATGATGATAGAGTAAAGATGAAGAACCTCTCATCATCTCAGCGTTGTTTATTTTTTGGTACTCTCGAATAGTAAGTAGTAGTGGTACTGCTACTGAGAGTAGGAGATGAGTGTTTAATTAGATGGGTTGAAAGCTCGAATAAGTATCATCTGCAAAATGCTGTAAGAATCGAATTAGTGATTAAAAAAAGAAATTTGAGATAGAGATAGAGAGAGAGAGAGAGAGAGAGAGAGAGAGAGAGAGAGTAGAGAGAGAAAGAGATGAGAGGGGGCTGCATGCGTGCCTAGCTCACTACCCTGAAACTTAACGTGACAGCGTCGTCCAGCAGTATGTGACATGTACGTACTATTTTTGCCTTTAACGGAGAGTTAACCGATTCTGTTTAATTTGAACAGAAAATAGGAGAATCCATATTTCTGAGGTCTCTATAGAGGTAAATTTAATGGTTGTACCTCTAAATTTTTGTTAGTGGGTTTATATTTAAAATTATGACTAATGAATTTAAACATCATTATCAAAAGATTGAAATTTTAAGCTTCCTAGCAATTTTATTTATAATTTAATGGAAATTTTCAACAAAATTTTAATGAGTTTAAAAGTTGTATAATGATGTACGTGATTAGAATATATAACCTTCTTAAGAAAAATATTAATTCTTGGATCAATTCCATAAGGTTCATACATCCAGGCATACAGCAAAATGTAAATATAAGTTACGTGTCTATGTCCATGAAGCACAAATACTTTACTTAGGGCAGCGTGTTTGTATATCGGATATCAACACTCAATGAATACACATGTCCTATGTACATCTAACACAGTACATACGTGTTCCACATGTTTTGCTGTAGACAGTTCGCTGACACATAGTGCGGACACTTTTTAGACGATTAAACGTAGCTTAATCTTAACTATTTGCATTAATGCTATCTATAAATTGTATTATGTTATTTGTGTGATTGTTGTTTTTAGTAATTTTTCCAATATAATTGAAATTATATTCAGTAGCTTTAAAATATTTTTCACAAAATTTTGCATAAAATTTGATAATTTTTGTTTTTTACGATGTATACTGTTTTTACAACCTTATTTAATACGTGCATCATATTGTATATAACTGTATCCATATCGTATTTGTATCTTTTGTGTCCGTGCTATTTAGGGTAAGAGATGGAAACCAGACTGACCCTATTTATGATGATACTCATGAATAACGTTAGTTCAGTGGTTCCGTTACCGTTATTTGTTGATCAGCTTGTATTCCGTAGCTTATAGCTGTGATGTACGATGGAGTTTAGGGTTGTAGGTAAGGGGCGTAGAAGTTGTGATGGTACAGCTTTACTATCAGTCTGACAGGTTTTTCTGATCGTACGATCAATATATTGCTATGAGTTCTATTTTGACGGCTCCATCTGGCGGTTTGATTGACAGAGAGAAAGATGCATGATTATGTTGCCGTCATCTGTGGCCCAGTCTCTGTGGGTCTGTCTGTCTGTCTCACTCAACTCAATCTTTATCTTCAACATGGACTCAACTGACGGAGCATCGTTTTTTACCCTACTCAAACGAGTTACACAGTGCAACTTGGTAAAAAGAGGGAAACAATTCCGATGCACCTCATTGCACACTTACCCCATTCCAAGTGGTGGTATACTGAATTTGTGGCAGATAGGTTAAAAATGGATGATCCTTCATAAATCTCAAAATTCAATCACAAAAATGAAATGCTAAGGGCCCGTTTGGTTCGCGATTGGAAAACTTATTTTCAAAAACTAATTTACACCTAAACTAATATGCATTTTGTACTACATCCAAAACTGTTTTAGGATTTTCAATAAAATTATGTATGATTTTACAAAACAAAAAAATGTTGTTTTCTTTGTTTTCAATGAAATCATTTAGAATTTTATAGTAAAGTCAAAAGAATAGTTTTAGATGTGATACAAAATGTAGTTAATTTAGGTGTAAATTAGTTTTTGAAAACAAGTTTTCTAATCGCGAACCAAACGGGCCCTAAAATTAGCAAAAAAAAAAAAAATGGGTGGCCTTTTTGAAACATAGTTGGGCCCGAGCTACACTATCAACCTGCTTGGATATATATTTAGTGCTACAGTTACCGAAAAATCTATATCATAATCTACAGAAAAAAAATAAATTTAGATTTGATGCAAATCATGAAGGTGTGTGACATAAATCATGAAGATGTGTGAATACACACTACCGTCATATTACTATTTTATAGATTTTTCTGTATGATTCTTCTGTAAGTATAGTATTATTTTTTTATTAACTAAAACTGTTATAAAGTAGTAATGTTCTTACTTTGAAACTTTGCGCTCCACTCTGAATCATATTTGAGCGCTTTTACTTAGGAAGTATTCTAGAATTTGTGACATTTACTTAGGTTATTTAGATATAGTCATATATCATTTTGATTGGCTAAATTTGACCAAATTTCTCCTCCCATAAACTATAAATTGCATTTATAGTCAAAATAGTGAGGCAAAAAAAAAAAAAGCTATTTTCTATGTTTTAGCAAGCTCTGTGATGCTCTAACGTTTATACCATTGCAGCCGAGCAACTCAAATTCATGACTAAAGAAATAAACTCCACAATGACAAAGAAACAAAGGGTAGCTTTATAAAAGCCAGAAAAGGGTATTGTCGTCCCAAGAAGTAAAAAAAAATAATATATTGGGAAGTGTGGGGTGTGTTTGCTTTGCAAAGAGAAGAGGAGAGAAGAGAAGCCTTTTTTGCTTGCGTTTTATCGATGTGGATACTGTGGTTTTGTTTAGTTTTTAGTAGTAGACTCTGATAACTGAGGGGAGGTTGGAGACAGTAGCTTTTAGACAAAAGCTGTTTTCGTCTTTTTCGTAGAGGGATACTTTTTCTCTGACCAATCTTGGGGGGTCAAGAAAAAAAGTCTTCTTCATTTTTTGTATTTTCTTGTTTAATTCTTTAATCCAATCATTAACTTATCTATTAATTCTTTGCAAAGCATTTCTTTTATGAGAATAATTCTCTCATCCAAAGGTGTATGATGAGTTTAATATATATGGTTCTTGCATTTTGTAATTTTTTTTTCTTTTTTTGTGCTTTTTGTAGAACAATAATGGAGGGCAAATAAACAGGTAACTATTAGGTGGACTGTAGACCAACAGTTAGAACTAACTAGTTTGTGATTTGAAGAGGTTTTGAGTTCAAGTCTTTTTACTTAAAAAAATTATTTTAATTTTTCGACACATGCATAATTAAACGGTGGGCCACTTGTACGATCGAAAAAGAGTGGGTTGCTAAAAAAAACCTAAAAGCTATAAGTCATGAAGAAAAAAATAAAATTGGTAGGTTATTATTTTGGACTCGAGTCCAAACCAACTCAACAAATGAATTTCCAACCTAACCTCAACATTTGATGGGTCAACTTGGGCTTATGGTTTAGAGTTGATCTAGCTTAAAGTTTATGGTTTGTTTGGATGAAGAATTTTAAGTAGGGATTTTGTGGGGATCAGGGATTTGGTAGAAAAATAGTTAAAAATCATGTTAAAAATCTAACTAGTTTTTCACCAAATCATTAGTCCCTACAAAATCCTTACTTAAAAGCCTCCATCTAAACAAACCATTAGATTAGCGAGTTATGGATTTTTCTAACTCCATTATGTGGCAGCATTTTGTACCTCACGAACATTTAAAACTGTTTTGAATGTTTTTTTAAGATGCTGCCACATCATGGAGGAAAATCTATGTGGGAGTTCAAATACTGTGGGATAAGTAGCATTGCTCAAAAATAAAATATATAAAGTGAGAAATTGTTGAGAGAAAAAAATAAACCACCATTATCTCTAACCTTCAATGCTGCAAAAGCTAAGGAACAAGGTTTGGAGAAGCAAACAAGCAACTCACTAATGTTGATTCCATCTACCAAAAGTCGTGTTAGTACAAAACCAAAAAAGAAACGATGTCTCATAAAACATTAATTGATATTAAAATACACATCTCCATTTAGTTCATTTGTCTTCCAAAATTAAAAGCACAACATTATAAGAACAATGTCTCAATCAAACAATGTTGTTAGCCAGCATTTTTGTCTCCATGTCTCTTATTTATTTTTTTAAACCTTAATTATCATTTGTAGCTTAGAAGATATTTGACTTGTACCCCATCATGTTTAAGCCAAGATTTCAGTTGCTTGTTGGCCTGCGTATAGTTTGGGGGTATAGTTTGGGGGTATAGTTCTGGCTTTCAAGTACAACGTAGAGTAGGCTTTGCTAGGCTACCTCATGGTACTATACAGTACTACTGAAAGACACTGTTTCTTTCTCGGATAGATATTTATTGTCGGTGCTCCACAGTTGGAAAGACACTGGAGAGTGGGGGCCCCTTTGTGTCTGTATGAATCTCTGACCGCGCGGAATCTCCATAGCCAATTTTCCATTTTTTATTATGAAATCAGGGGGTGCCTTTGGTACGACGGCGAGTACTACACGAGCTCGTAAGTCAAGTACGGAACGAGCCTTGTCTACGAAGCTTCGCTTCCTCGTCTTGCTTGCTTCTAGCGAAGCTTCTAGTCTGTAGGCATTCAGGTATGGTAGGAAGACTACTTTGAAGGCCGACCATTACATAGGAGCGATAGCGAAGCCAAGCCGTAAAAAGGCGAGCAGCCCTTATAGCAATAGCAAACGGCCTACTTATAGCCGTAGCCCTGATCTACGTGATATTTGGATGGATAGAGTATAGCTCTATAACAGCAGGGGCAGTTTCTCTTCTTTTTGTTTTTGATTCTGTTTATCTGTTTTGTTTGATTCAAGACAAATGCTCATGTTCGGCGTGGGCCGCCTTCGGAACGTATCTCTAGGTAATCAAGAGTGGAGCCGGTGAACTCGGAACTTGATTTCCATTTCAGCACCAATCGTGTTCGGGCAACGAAGCTTACACTCATTCACATTGGTTCATCCTGCTATGCCCCGGGCCTTTTGCTCTTCTAACGTAAAAGGTGGCCGGCCATTCGTCAAGATAGCAGAAGCTACCCGACCTACTAGATCCTTTACATAAAAATAAGGGTAAGAAGCAATTTTATCCATCTCTGAATGTACACCCAATGGATTATTTGATCCATATTGATGCAATGCGTCTTTCTCATGCCAGAACAAGCCCATTCATTACCTGCGCCTTCAACCAACGGCTTTTACCCCTCGCCCCCCGAAGTGCCTTCTATGGCATGCATATCCTTTTTTTCATGAAGCTTCTCGAGGGCAGCGCGTATGATCTTTCATGCGGCAGCTAAAGCAAATCTAAAGCTTAGTTGCTTTTTGCTTCTGATTCTTAGCCAACCAACCACTTGGTACCAAGCTACAAAGCTCTTAAAAATGTAAAACACTGATAAGATGTTTATTTTTTAGGATACAAGTATATGTAATGTTTTTATGAAAATATGTTTTAATGTATAATCAGAATGTAACACATAATACTTTACCCTTTATTTGTTTTTCCTAAAGTTGTGTTTGATTGCGCTTGAATTTTACAAAATGGAGTGGTTTTCGCCGAAACAACCTAACATTGTTTGTTTGCAACTTGGATTCTATAAAATTGGTGCTCATGACTCAAAAGCGTGACAAATAATTAATTTTATAGTCTATTTGGACAAGGGATTTTAGGGATGGATTTTGTAGGGACTGAAATTTTGAGGAAAAATATAACATGATTTTTCCACCAAATCCCTGGTCTCCACAAAATCCCTCCCCTAAATCCCTTGTCCAAACAGACTATTGATATAATTCCATAGAATATGCTTTCTTGCACTTCTAAAAATATATTTCAAGGAAATTAGTGGAAATGAACATACAAACCCCAATGAATAGTTCTATTTTTTAGTGTGGTTAATACTAGTTGAATATTGGTACTATATCTAATTCAAACCAAACACCTAAATTACCTCAACACTTGTTTTTCTTAATTTTTTTTAAAAAACTTTTGATAAATCAACAAGGTGCTAGAGACTAGACATATAAGACCACAATTTTCTTAGAATTAGAAAAGATTTATGTGAAATTGAATTCGTTACCATTAGTAAATATTTTAAGTTACAAAATAAGTACATACTTAAGGTCCCATTAGAGTTGACATGAATGTGCATGTTTCTTAATTATTTGATACTTTACTATTAATTAGTATATAATAAAGTGACTTTATAATCTTTACTACATGCATTAAGAAAAAAGTGAGGGGATTCGATCTCTTCAACCCAATAAATTGAAGACAAAAGATTAGAACCGCAGGCAAGTCGAACAAAGGCAAAAGCCTTTTATTCTTTCTTATTCCCCACAATTAAAATCCACTAATCCATACATGCAATTATATTATTTTTTATTTTTTTGGTTGGAAACATGCAACTAAAAATAAGAACATATGCGTATTCTCATTTAGTGGGGTGGGGATGCCGAATTAGAGAATCTGTTGTGTGCGTGTGTGAGAAATAATACTGATTCTTAATTAGTTTGGTTTTGAACTTTTATAGGTCCAAGCTACTTTTAATACTGACCTATAGCTAATTAATTTATAATATTGAGAAGGGATAAAGTGACCCATCCCACAAATGACCAATGAATTAATACTAAATCTTAAACCCTAAATCATTATTTTCTAAAATCAGTCTATTTATCAATCTGTTCTAAAACCTCCAATTCAATTATCTGAAAACAACCCTTAAAAATTAGCAATCTTTAGGCAATTCTTCTTAATGTTGACTTTCAATCAAAATTTTAATAGGATTGGAAGTTTTATAACAAATTTAATTCAGAATACAATGATCCGCATAGTTGAAATAACATCTTCATTGAAAATTAATCTATGAATTATCTTCATGTGAGCCCTGCAAACTGCATCAGTGGATAACCAATAGGATATTAATGTGATGGGTCGTTTGATCCCTTGTCTAAGTGATGAAGAACCTTAAGATTTGATCTATATTTTAAAGGAGAAAGCTACTGTTTGGAATCTGAGGGCTATCATTGTTATTTTCCTACAAGTAGAGTGAATGACAAGACTTTAGGATGAGATAAAACTTTTAGCTAACTAGTTTTGTTGTACTTGCTTAACCAACACACTCAAGAAAAAGGCTTTAGCATTTTTGCTACATGAAATGATGCCCTGCTTTTTTTTGATTTTAAGTAAAGTTAAAAAGAACCTTGGCCAATGTTAGGACCAAAATCAGTGATTAATTGAAATTTCCAAACAATCGATTAGATCTCTTTAGATTGAATTTACGCTTGGAATCAATCTTTGGATGAATCATGCATGAATCTCAATTCAAGGAATTTTTTTTTTTTTTTTTTGACAATTTAAGGATATTAAGGGGTGCATATTGCTAGGGGTGCAATTCGGTTGTGTTGTTGGTTAACTTGAGTCCATCCTAATTTCAAAATATGGCTCCTGGTCCAGGACCCAGGCCAATCTGATCTCCAAGCTTGAAATGAAGGGCCAATTCCAACTCCAATCTCAAAGGTACTCCAAGAGAACTTTCTTCTTGGGTTGGATATAGAGTCATTGGGCTGGGCTTTGACTCCATGCATGGTTTTTTTTTTTTCCCCTTGCATTAAAATCTATCTATCTATTTTATTCTTAAAAAGGAAGCCACCCTAAAAAATAGTTATGATGCTGAAATTTGTGATTTCTTATTTTACCCTTACTAAACAAAAAAGAAAATATTAGAAAAACTTACAACCAAGGTTATTATTGGTATTTACCATATGTAAAGTAGTTACTACAATAAGTTAGTTTTTTAAACTACTCAATTTATCAATTTACATGTGCATTGTGCATGCAGAAAGTCTTGTGAGAACCAATGAATAGTGTTATGCGTTTCGAAAAAAGTAGTAGAGTCTAGCCAATTGGATCATCAGTTGTGACCCCATCCTTCAACTCAGATTGAAAAATGCAGAACTCCCAAACTTCACCACCCTCCTCTTCCTAGCAAGCTAGAATAACTCAATTGCTAACACCACAAATATAATACCATTATTATCACCATCTATCTGAAGAGACTAGCTTGTTTTAACTTTATACAAGTGCGCTAGCTAGCTTAGTTGGTTAAATTTGTTGTGTTGATAGTACATACTTGGATTCAAATTCAGACTGTATCGAGGTACTGATTTGAATAAAAAAAAGAAAGAAAAAAAGCACACTTAACATTAAAAAAAATCATAATAAATTGATTGATTTATTTATTGGTTAACAAGAGAATTATATGATTCAAAACTATTACAACTTTTAAATTAACTTGAATCTTGGGCTTAGACATGATCAAATTGGGTTGGGCTCATTGGCGGGCCAATCATGTCTTGACTTGGACTAGGCCCACTAGGGTTAACTTAAACTTTAACAGAAAATCTACTGATGTAACAGAATTACAATACCCGGTGAAAGCGCGGGAAGCTTTTCGGACAGTTATGGCGGAAGGGGTGTCTCTTCCACATCTATTCGCCTGATTCTCCCGCCATGTAATGCTTCTTCTTCTTTCCCCGATAGCAAAATCATTCTGAACATCCGATTGCTTGAGATAGGCGCTCAGGCTATCATACCTTAGCCTTGACATAGGATTAGGAGTTTTTGTATGATTTTACCCAAAATAGGCAATTGTGGAGGGATTTGGTGAATCAACTTGGACTTTTGCTACTAGTTCTAGTGATGGGTTGAGTGGTGGTAGACCTGGCAACGGGCTAGGGTTAGGATTATTAGGGTTAGGGTTGGTGGGTTTTCGAGCTAAGAAGCTTCAACCCTAATCCTAGCCCATTTATTAAACGGGTCAATTTCTCTAACCCTAGCCCCAACCCTAGTAACCCTAACTCTAATAACCCTAATTATATTAATGTTCTCTATTATTTTGAGTTTTATTATTTGAGCTTTAATTAAGAGGGAGAAGAAATAGATTTTAATTAAGAGAAAACAAATGGAATTAAAATGGAGTATTAATAAAGACTTAAATAAGGTTTTATATAGAGAGAAAACGAGTGGAATCAAAATAATTTTATCAAAATTTTAATTAATGATTGCTTAGGCGGGTTGGCTCGCACCCTTTTTTGCGCGGGTTGAAAAACCCCAACTCTGGCCCGCCCCGTTTAATTGCAGGTCGAGTTAGGGTCGGGTTATTAGGGTCGAGTTAGGGCTGGGTTGGCGAGTTAAGGTTGATATTGCCAAGTCTAGGTGGAGGTTGCGGGCTGTTTGGTTATATTATTGGAGACCGTATTTTATTTGTGGGTAATGGTAATGGGTGTGGAAGACCAATTGTTAGAATGGTTCGAAATATAGTCGTCTAAATTTTTTTTTTTTTTTTATAGTGGGACTATTGCCCGAATTACATGGCTTTGAACCACCGCAGGTGGGAGGGATGCTAACCACCAGATAAAAATTATACTAGATATACATACATCTATATATATACTAGATAGAAATTATATGGGAGAGATGCTAACCACCAGAGCAAGTGGTTGTTGGCAATATAGTTGTCTAAATTGTAGGTCATAATATTAAATCTATGTATTGCCGGCGAAAAGACGGTCATAAGAAAGGTCTCTCTCCAGAAAGAACCCAGTTGATACCAAATTAAGAATGGAGAATTGCTTGATTTTCATTCATTAATGATTGTGATATAATGACCACTATTATAGAGATAACTATTAAAATCTGTAACAAATCTCTAATAATATAAAATTAAATTTGAATTCTAGTTTTAATTCAAATTTCGATTTCTAAGTGAGAAAACGGATCGGATTAAGGGATGCCCCTAAATTGCCACGCTCATTCGTTGAGCCCCTAATCCTTATTAATCCTCATTCTAAAGACATGATATGGTGTGGCCTGATGCATCATAAGACTTTATGCTCTAACACTAAATGCACATTCTTTACTTTCTTAACTCTTTTATATGTTTGTCTGGATGGGGATTTTAAATAGGGATTTTGTGGGGATCCGAAATTTATTGAAAAACTAGTTAGAAATCATATTATAAATTTAACTAGTTTTCCATAAAATACCTAGTCTCCGCAAAATCCCTACTTAAAAACAAACCAAAAATTCCAAACTTTGAATTGTAAGAGCATCCACAGTGGTATGGTAAAATACCTTTTTACCTTATTTGAGTTGAGTAGCGGGTAGGGGAAAATAAGAATTTCCCCCTACGAGAGTCCCAGATAGGCTAAAATTAGCTTTTTGGAAATGAGTCTGGAGAAAGATTTACGGGGCGTGGAGCAGAAACTACGTCCCATGGAGCGTAGAGGTAAGACCACGTCTCATTGTTTTTTTTTTTTTTTAAAAAAAAATTTGCATGGGGCGTGGGGCTATCTCCACGCCCCATGCAGGCGTGGTGGTAGCACCACGCCCAATACTGGGCGTGGTGCAAACCCCACGCCCCATAATTTTTTTTTTTTTTTTTTTTTTTTTTTTTTTTTTTTTTTTTTTTTTTTTTTTTTTTTTTTTTTTTTTTTTTTTTTTTTTTTTTTTTTTTTTTTTTTTTTTTTTTTTTTTTTTTTTTTTTTTTTTTTTTTTTTTTTTTTTTTTTTTTTTTTTTTTTTTTTTTTTTTTTTTTTTTTTTTTTTTTTTTTTTTTTTTTTTTTTTTTTTTTTTTTTTTTTTTTTTTTTTTTTTTTTTTTTTTTTTTTTTTTTTTTTTTTTTTTTTTTTTTTTTTTTTTTTTTTTTTTTTTTTTTTTTTTTTTTTTTTTTTTTTTTTTTTTTTTTTTTTTTTTTTTTTTTTTTTTTTTTTTTTTTTTTTTTTTTTTTTTTTTTTTTTTTTTTTTTTTTTTTTTTTTTTTTTTTTTTTTTTTTTTTTTTTTTTTTTTTTTTTTTTTTTTTTTTTTTTTTTTTTTTTTTTTTTTTTTTTTTTTTTTTTTTTTTTTTTTTTTTTTTTTTTTTTTTTTTTTTTTTTTTTTTTTTTTTTTTTTTTTTTTTTTTTTTTTTTTTTTTTTTTTTTTTTTTTTTTTTTTTTTTTTTTTTTTTTTTTTTTTTTTTTTTTTTTTTTTTTTTTTTTTTTTTTTTTTTTTTTTTAAATCAGTTTCAATCCTAACCATCATTCTTTCTCACATACAATCTTGACCGTCCATTCACTCCAACGGATATTTTTTACCGTATTTTAAAAAAAAAAATTAAAAACAGCCAGGCGCCTGGCATCAGACGTAGTGCTTCCACTACGTCTGGTGTTTTTAATTTTTATTTTTTTTTTAAAAATGACGGTTATATCCTTTTAACCAGTTTTTAAATAATTTCTCAAACTTTTTTAAAAAGGTATCACTGTGTAACTCGGTCTTGTAGGCTAAAATACAGTAGGGTAAAATAGCTTTTTACCCTACAACACTGTGGATGCTCTAAGCACCTAAAATCTTTTGAAAGCACACACGAGTGCCTCTCTTTCTTGAATATTTTAAAGTCCTTATGATTTCGGACGAATGCTCCAATATGTTCATTTATAGTTTCTCTTTTGGTGTATCTATGAAATTGATCAAATAGCATCATTCTGTTAGCCATGTTTGATCTTCACCGTGGCTTTTTCTTGGTGTCCACCTTCGTGGGGTTAGTTCCCAGATCCCGTCCATAAAAAAAATAAAAATAAAAAATAAAATAAAAATACTCTTTTATTTCTCACTTTATTATTACTTCAATTGCTACCTTGCTTATCTCTAATGCTCTGACAGTCTGTTTGGATGGGGGATTCATATTTCCCAAGGGATTAATGAATCCTTGGAAATAGGAATGTTAGGAAACATGAATCTCTTGGATTGTTTGGCAACCATAATAAAATCCCTGGAAACATGAAACCTTGGAAACTTGAATTCTTTGGTTTATTTGGCTGCACATTGAAATCCAAAGAAAGAATATTTTTAAAAAATAAAAAATAAAAGAAATTTTTTTCTTTCATCACAGTTGCTGGAGTTGTTGATGAACCTTTGATGAACATCATTAATAATGATGGAGGACAAACTATTAATATAAGTGTTGAGATCTTCTTCTCTGATTATTAGAGTTGAAATAGCATAGACGATAGGTTACTGTATAAGTTTTTTGAAGTTAGGGCAAATAAGAAAAAAAATCCCTAATCAGTTCGAGGTCGGTAATGATGATTTAGCTAAAAAAATCCAGACCAAAAACCCTAGATGGAACTACGCTTGAACAAATGGTCCGTAAAAATCTCAAAGAAGAACAGTGATCATCTTTTGATTGAGCTTTCAATCAGTTTCCATTTTGGGCGAGATTTACAGTCTCCATTGTGATGCCCTAAATATCCTAGAGAGAGAGAGAGAGAGAGAGAGAGAGAGAGAGAGAGAGAGAGAGAGAGAGAGAGAGAACT
>MVGT01000183.1:213558-255692 GCA_002174775.1 Macleaya cordata | reverse complement strand
TATTATTATTATTATTATTATTATTATTATTATTATTATTTTGTTGTTATTGTTATAACAATAAACAACAAAAATAATAGTTCAACCTCTTTCATTTTTAGTTCAACCTCTCTCATTTTGACTTCTGATCATGTTACATTGCCATATTGACTTATTGACTTTTCAACTTATAAGTTAGTAGTTTACCATATAAGCTTCTCATAATTTTTAACTTCTCAAAAGTACTTCTACTTTTGTTAGAAGCAAAAGCACTTCTGCTTCTGGTTGCCAAACGCCCTCTAAACACACTCAAAAAAGGCCTTTCGCTTTTTTGCTACATGAAATGATTCCCTGCTTTTTCGTGATTTTTTTTTAATATAAAGTTCATTAAAAGAACCTTGGCCAATGTTGGGATGAAAATCAGTGATTAATTGAAATATCCAAACTGACTAGATCTCTTGAGATTAAACGAAGACCATGAATTAAGACTCACTGATTTTCTGTTCTTAGGTTGTGTTTGATAGTAAAGTAGTTTGTTATTAAGAAATATGTTCATTTCCATTCATTAGTTCTGTGGAATTATATTTAGTGGGGCTAAAAAGCCAATTCTATGGAGTCACGTTTTTAAGTGAATGGGCCTCTAGTTCTTTAGAATTGAAAATGCAAATAAACAATAAAATTATATTATTTTCGTAAAATTAACCCGAGTAGAATTCAAACAACCTTCGATGAAAATCTCAATTCAAGGATATTAAGGGGTGCATGTTGCTTGAAGTGCAATTCGGTCGCATTGGAGGCTAGTTCAACCCAATTTCAACTTATTTGGTCCGGGTCAGAGTCCAATTTGATCTCAAGTTTGAAATGTAAGGGCCAAGTCCAATCCCGGAGGTATAGGCTCAGATTCATTGGGTCAGGCCTGGACTCCTTGGGTTTGTTTCCTTTATAAACAAACTGAAACTACAACTACAAGCTACACCAATTCCATTGTCAAAACCACAAACATAATACCACTGCTATCCTATCATCACTGATTCGTGGCGTTTTTGCCGTCGACTCATTAATCTCATTAAAAACATGCTCAAGATTAGGGTTGATTTTTTCCTATTTCGGAAAAAGAAAAAGAAAAAGAAAAAGAAAAAGAAAAAGAAAAAGAAAATATAAGATAATAATAAAAATGTAACTTTTTTTTTTTCAAAAAATTTATATGTTTGAAACAATTTATTTATTATTTTTTAATTTCTTAATGGCCAAGATTAGGGTTGGTTTTTTTTTTTTTTTTCTACTTGGAAAATATCAATGTTGTACGCGAATTATACAAATGATTATTTTCAACAAGATTTATATGATAGCATAACAATGTAACACTCACTTCGCAACATGGAGGTTGAGAGTTTGAATCCCCTTAGTGGCTAGCTCTCTGAGGTTAATTCCCCAAATCCACCCATAGCTCATAACAGGAGGAAGGCGCTAGTTCGGAAACTAGTTAGATGCTCTAAGAGGTCTGGACATCAGGGTCATTAAAAAAAAAAAAAATATTACTTAGAGATGATCAACTTGGGTTGGGCTCATTGAGGCCCAATCCTTTCTTGACTTCGACTAGGCCTATTAGGGTTTACTTAATAGTAAACCTACAGATGTACAGAAGTAACAGAATTACATTTCCAATAACCGTTACCCGGTGAAAGCGCGGGAAGCTTTCGGACAGTTATGGCGGAAGGGCCGTCTCTTCCACATCTACTAGCCTCATTCTTCTCCTGCCACGTAATGCTTCTTCTTCTTCACCCTCCTCCATGGATCATCATCCCAATCAACAATTCCTCTCTTTCATTTCTTCAATTTCTTAATCTTCTTCTTCAAACCCTAACCTCTCTTTTTCTGCAAACCCTAATTTTAGACCAATTGACACAATGCCTCGTCAAAAACCTAATTCTCTATATCCCGAAGTCATCCAATCAAACCCTGAAAGTGTTCCTAATTATAACTCAAAGGATTCAAAGCCCTCTTCATCGTCTTCCCTGTATCCCACAGTAGTCGTTGAAGAACTTGTTGAGAATCTTTTTCCACATCCTGACGAGCCTCTTCATAACCCTAATTATCAGCCCCCACCAACTGCCCCTCTTGAATCGGTTGAAGAAATCCTGATTAAGATTCCCGGCGCCATTGCTCATCTGATCGACAAGCAATACAGCGTTGAGTTGGCTTCTGGTGACCTATTGATATTGCGTCTCCGACAGGGCAATCAAGTTGTCGCTGTTCTTGCTCGGATTGGTGATGAGATTCAGTGGCCGCTTGGTAAAGATGAGGCTGCCGTTAGAGTTGATGAATCACATTACTTTTTCTCTCTCCGTGTTCCACCGGAAGATGGATCAGATTCCAGTGACGACGAGGATCACAAGGGCAATGAGTCAGATAATATTTTGAACTATGGAGTGACGATCGCGTCGAAAGGACAGGAACATTTGCTGAAGGAGCTGGATAAGATATTGGAAAGTTATATTAGTTTTTCTGTTCAGAAGGTATCGAAGAAATCTGAGGTATTGGATGGGTGGATGGCGAAGGAGACATCTCCAGCAGAGTTGAATTCGGAGAAGAAGAAGGAGATGGAGAAAATGGCAGCGGCTTACTGGACCACATTGGCTCCAAATGTAGAGGATTATAGTGGGTGTGTTGCGAGGGTAATAGCGGCAGGGTCAGGGCAGGTGATCAAGGGAATTTTGTGGTGCGGTGATGTTACAGTCGAAAGATTGAAATGGGGTAATGAGTTTTTGATTAAGAGGATGGCTCCTTGTTCAGAGCAGTCTGAAGTCAGCCCAGAAGCTTTGAAGAGAATAAAAAGGTTCTCACTTTCAACTTTAAATTTTCTGGATTAGTCATCTTTTTCACTTTCATGATCTGCAATCCTTGATTTCTGTAGTTGCTTTAAATTTGGTGTGACTGTTGTTTTGATAGATTTCATGAAATGTTTTTGACTGCATTAGTTTATCAATTTGGTGTTTAGTAGTCCGTGTCTGTGGGGTCACACACTTGTGCCTCGGTGGAGATCATTCAAGGGTTGAAATTTGGTGAAGATGTTTTCAGCTTTTCCTAAGATGTTTAGTTTGAACTTCTAATCGTATCAAAAGTGATTCATGCACTTTGGCCCGCCCATTACATTGTTAATTTTAGGTTAAACTTCATATGGGCTAGAAAAAAGAGCGGACTTTTTATGAGACTTATCGCCATGATGGGAGATCATCCCAACCCTCTGTTCGTCTGTGTGTCTTTGGCAATTTAATTGCCTGTTCACAGCACCATTTTTTATGCTTTTTTTTGCAGGATTTTTCATGAATTTAATCTCTTTATGTCACAAAATTTGCTATCTGAACTGCAATAGTTGCTGTTTTCTTGTTTTGTGGTTACTTATACTTATGATTTCACTTTATATAGTTCCGTTTCAGTTAAATGAGTTTGCAAGATCTTGTTTCTAACCCCTAGTCTACAGTAAAATGAGTAGATGTATAACTTTGTCCAATGATGATTCACTTAGGGTTAAGAAGATCACGAAGATGTCGGAGAAAGTGGCAACCGGAATACTTTCTGGGGTTCTGAAGGTCTCAGGATACTTCACAAGTTCAGTTGTGAATTCTAAAGTGGGAAAGAAATTCTTCAACATGCTCCCTGGGGAAGTCGTTCTTGCTTCCTTGGATGGGTTAGGTATGTTGATCATTTTATTCCTGATATTGTTTGATTGACCATTGCATAATTTGCATTAAGTTCAATTCATCTTGCTTTTTGGTGTTGTGCTTTCAATACCTTATTGTGATAGTTTTGAGTACATTTGTTAACAGTGAACACATTCTCTTTGGTAACAGTTCCTTTATTTTATATGCATCGACATGCTTTTTGTCTTTTGAAAAACTATCAGAGTTGCCTGCCCTCATCATTAATTGTTAGAAATTGATTATTGATGGTAACATAACCGTTGTATATCTATTATTTTATGTTTGTTTCATTTTATTTGTCAAAATTCCATAATTTAAAATTTGTCATCTGTTGAAATTCTTGGAAATGTCAAAGATTAAAGCAGGCAACTCTTGTATTTTTGGAATCTTGGGAGGAATGTCTAATTTGCTTCATTGATGGTGGTAAGCAAAAGGCATAATGATATTCTGTTTTTGGATAAGTATTAGCTTGGCCATTTGTTCATGTACTATTTCTGCCATCTCACTGGAGTTGTATGGGATGATTTTATGTTACAGTTTCTTAACTGATGATTCTTGATCTATTATCTTTTTCTAGTGAGGAACATCTCTGTTACCCAAGGTCTTTCCTACCTAGTCGCTCCCTGAGCTAATTGTGATGCTTTGCTAGTTTCTCACAAAAATTAAATCATCTAGGTTTTGTGTTTTGATAAGCTGGGTTTTGGTTGTTTTGTTGTTATGTATGGCTTAGTCCTCAAGTAAATAATCCTCCTCAACTTTGTTTTTGCATTAGGCTGCCATTCTGCCTTAATTGCAAAATTTGGTTTGAAATTGGAAACTGAAAATTTTCTGAATACATCAAATTTAAGAGTAAGCATCTCCCATTCCTTTGAGGTTGAATTTCTTGCAATCTTCTTATTCCAATTTTCTTGCAAATTTCATTGCATTTACTATAATGTTTTTTCATTTGCAAGTTTGACATAGTTGGTAGACATGGTGGACTGGTGATTGGTTGAGTGAACCTGTAGTACTCTGTTCACTAAAGGTTTTCTTGGCAATTATTGGAATGAATAAGTGGAATCTGGCAGAAAAATGTCCGTGTTGGTGGATATTTTTTGGCAGGGAAGGGGGGAGGAAGACTTCACAGTGCATCACTAGAAGACTTGACGAGATTGGTGCTTCCAGGAGTAGCAATCTTCAGTTGTTCTGTCCAAATTTATTAATGGTTTGTTTGGATGGGGATTTTAAGTAGGGATTTTGTGGGGACCAGGGATTTGGTGGAAAACTAATTAGAAATCATATTATAAATCCAACTAGTTTTCCACCAAATTCCTGGTCCCCACAAAATCCCTACTTAAAATCCCCCATCCAAACAAACCATAAAGAAAAGAATGTTACTGGAGAAGTTACAGATATATCTGAGCGATTGAAAATATTCTAGCCGATTCAGTTTATTTCCTTTTATATCTTTGTGTTTTCCCTGGAGTTGGTATCCATCATTTTTGGAGTTCTTTCGCAGTTTTCCCCTTTAAAAAGCTCTGGCATTAGACAGCTAGCTGCTATTATAGGTTCTGCTTTAACTACAATTCCAACCGTAGAGATAGGAGAGTTATGAAAGTACTTCTCCCGTCTAGGATGGCTAAATTAGAGGTTGACATGCTATTAGACTGGTAGCTGCTCAACTGGCCATCACTTAATTCACGTTTTTATATTTCAAAGGTTGGGTAATTGGAGATGTAGAAACATTATTTTCTAGCTTGTCTTACCTGAGGTTAATGATGCATATTGGACGGACACTTGATATTGTATGTCTTCTACCAATTGTGGTTTAAACAGGAATTTCTAGTTGCATCTAACATTTGATGGTATAACTTTACGTGCATTGCAAAGTTCGACCTTGAACAATTAAAAATTTGCAGTGTATCTTGCCCAGTATGACTGCTGTGACGGGGATGCAGCCTGGCTGTGTCATGTTCATGCTTAAGGCGTTTATATTTGGCAATGAAGTATCAGAGATGGACATGGCTTCATTTTGAAATGTGCAGACACTTCAGTAATTGTGAGCTTAAAATTGTTAGAATAGGTTTAGAATTTTAGAATAGATATGGATGTGTTGTTAGAAGGTTAGCATCAATGTTCTCTTGGTGAAGATTCCACGTTTTGTGTCATGAGGAAATGAAACATATTGGGGTATGCAGTGCTTGAATATACAAAAAGCTTAGATTTATTTTTGTTTGTTCTACCTCTAGATTATCTTCATAATGGTCAAACCTTTCTCTTAATATTCTTAATGCAGATTATGGTCTTCTGCTTAAAATATTGAGAATTCTTTTCTGTGCTGGTTAACAGGGAGGGTCTGTGATGCTGTTGAAGTAGCTGGAAAGAATGTCATGTCAACGTCATCAGTTGTCACAACAGGACTTGTTTCGCACAGGTACATCTTGACTTTATGCCTGAGACGGTGCTTGAGATTATCTTATTTGTTATTCCACCATGGGAGGATTGAATTGTAGATGAAAAATTTAATTTTATCTCGTGTCTAGAATTGCTAATACGCCCCTGGACCCTGACGCTGGTTCTTCATCAGTATCTTATGTAGTATTCACATGATTAGCTGTAGGGTTTTTAGTGCCCTAACTAGGCCTATACCCACCAGGTTGGGCCAATCCACCTTTTACGGGAGTTTAAGTTGAACATCAAGAAAAGCGGGAATAGTTCATAAAGTTACAGGTTGAGTATTAACCTCTCCTATTTCCAGCCTAATAAAAAATCCACGTGGTTGACTCTAACCCGCTATATCCAAACATTCCACGTTATTCTGGTTTTTTGTAAGCATCTTATTTTTTCTGGAAATCTTGGTTTTTTTTTCTTTATTGTTGTTTTATTGTCACTAATAACTTGTTTCATTGCAGGTACGGAGAAAAAGCAGCTGAGGCAACAAACGAAGGGCTAGGCGCTGCAGGGCACGCTGCAGGCGCTGCCTGGGCTGTTCTCAAGATACGTAAGGCACTCAACCCAAAGAGTGCCGTAAAACCCACTACCCTTGGGAAGTCTGCTATTAAGGCCGCTGCTGCAGAGATGAAGTCCAAATACAGCAAGTAGCATGGGTCTGAGCCTGATGCAATTTTCACTTTCATATTTATGATTAGATGTAAGGTTGCAGTAACAAAGGTGCGCTTTTCTTTTCTGTATGTCCCCACAAGTTTGTAAAATGCTAAGCTCTGCCTGGGCTGCTGTAGATATTAGATTAGACTTTAGAGGTTAGGTTAAAAAAAACACTTGTCTAATTTGTTTGGCCTGATTACAGGACCTAGTGAATGTAGTGTGTCTGTTAATTAATTTTATTTGTGTTGTTGCTTGTAGTTTTAAGAGGTTTTGAGCTTAGTCAGTGGTCAAAGTTGACCCAATTGTGATTGCAAGAACCTCTCTGTGAACCCTTTCTTGAGTATGCCAAAATGTTTCCTGAGGTGAGACCGGTAAAATTTTGTAGCCGATGAATCCGTACCCCTTCTTTGGGTTTAACTCTAACTCTAACACAAACACAAAACATACTATGGGTTCTACCCAACATGACCATCCGCTCGTTCTACACAAAGCTCAAATATGAAGTAGCCCAAACTTAAAGTTTTATCTCACTTCGGTGCTATCATGAGATACTCCATGTAATGAGCTTTTGTACTAAACCAGAGACTTGTCTAGCACTGACAACTCAAAGTTTTCTTTTATATTGATTTTTGTTTACAAGTTGCAAGCACAAACTGAAAGTGACAGTGGTAGTGGTGGTAGTGTGATGTGATGTGAGCAACTCTATTGTACGGATTGGTGGTTTTATGGATTGATGAAGTGTAGTCCCACAAACTTACCTAAGTTCTAGAGGGGTTTTAAAAAGGGAACATGATAAGTAATGCATGCATAGTTTATAATTTACACATGCTTTGTTGATTTTATTAAGCCACCCACCACCCCCTTTAAACATAGAATGTTTGGATTGGTCGCCTTCACGCCTGCATCAAAAGATTTAGTTGAGAATTGAGACTCAGGACTCTCTCTCTTCATGCATACATAAGCTCATTGGTTTATTCATCACAAATCCACCTACCAAGTCACTCATCTTGTACCTAAAATACCCTTCAAAATTAAACCCAATTTTACTTATTGTTTCATAAATTTAATTGGTGCCATAAATAAATTCTTAACAGTTTTTCTCCCCTTACAAACCCTAATTAAAACTTCTCATAATGCTATTTTAATACTATTTTTTTTTAATCAGCCACACAAACTAAATGAGCATGCCTACTTCAAGCTGGTGTTACATACACGCGGAAATAAATCGCGTGTTCCAAACACACCCTAAGTTGAAATATTTTTCATGACAAAACCTCTGTCTCCCATTCCAAAAGCTAAGGAAAAATACCCCTAATTTTCCTCAAAAGAAAAGGACTTTGGCTATTGTTTTACCTCAAATAATTATGTACCTCACTTTCATGGGTTCTGATTCAGGGTTATTTAGGTAAAAGTTCAATCTCATTCCACTTTTTTTCCATGTCTTTTTAAAATTCTCTCTTGCCACTCCAACTGTCCAAATCTAATCTCCCACCAGCAATCCTAGAAAGAAAAAAAAAAAGAGGAAAGATATGGATGAGGAACAATGATCCCCACCTTTGACAAAACTGCCAAACGAATGTGCATTTAAATAGTGTCCACTGAGACACCAGTTAAATAAACAACCGCCCCCTCTTCAACAACCTTACATCTCTCTCTCTCTCACTCTTTCTTTCTCTCTCTAAAACTTATTCAGTAGCTTCTCTCTCCTCGGTAAGGAAACTGAAGAAGAAAACAGTTATCATCATCAAAAATATATGTTTGGGTGGTACTTGGCTGAAGGATCAATGGAAAGAACTCATTCAATGAGTACTACTCCAGAATCCCCACCTACGCCGGCGACACCCATGCGATCGCGTCTGAGAAGAGCGTTTAGGAGATTATGTAACGGAGGAGATGAAAATCAGTCTGTGCGTTCTCGAAGATCAATTCTTAATGGAGAGGTTGATGAAGAAGATGAGTTTCAGTATTCAACAAATAATACCCATTGTCTTTCATCTTACTATAGTGTTTTCGTTGCCCGTCTTGCTATAATGGTAAGTAAAATTAAACTTTCACACTTTCTCTTTTTCATAAGATCAAATACTAACTATTATACCCTTATACTATAAGCTCTTCACAATGGAATACTCACTTCTTTCTTTATTTATTTCCAACTTTAGCCCAGATTTTAATTGAATTTTAGCTCATGGTGTGTATTTATAATCGGGTTAAGTATAGTATAGGTATTAGACTATCAGTATAGCAGAAACGGTATTGGGACCCAATAAGGATCACTCCTTATATGTTATACATATATTAAATAATTGTGATTGGGTGCCATATGGACAGATTATTGAGCCAAGCCGAACCGATTCCAATAGTGTTTTTGTTAGTAGAGGATTGCCAAATGAATTACTAATTTGGACAAAGGATTTTGTAGAGACTAGGAATTTTGAGAAAAAATATAATATGATTTTTCCATCAAATTCCTAGTTCACAAAATCTCTCTTCCAAATCTCTTGTCCAAACAACTATACAACTACTTAATAATGCTGACGTATAGGGGTCTGATATAATTGAGGTGTCACATTAGCGCTTTGGTTTGATGTGTACATCGGGTTAAAGTGCCACGCATTATTAAATTACACCACTCCTAGTTAGACCTAATTGAAAGGGAAGTTGAATGGTTGTTTTTTCTTTACAAAAAAATAAATAAATAAAAAATAGAACGGTTTTTAAATACAACAACCCTAACCGTCGGATGCTATGCTATCAACTGTCAAGTGCTATTTTGTAAACCTACTAGTAGAGTGGGTGAACAGTCCCTCCATCATAAGCCGGTGTCATGTTGTGAAACAGTGAAGTTGACCAAAAAAACACCTGAACAGTGGATGTGGACGTATTGTACACCCACTTGTAGGGTGGGTGGACAAAATAAGACTAGTCAGCCCTCTAGGCCACTATTTATTCATTGTTTGACTACCGTGGCGCACCCTCCTGCTCCCACGCTTCAACAGACAAACAAAATGCTCGCTACAGCAAAAGAAAGAACGAATAATTCCCGCCATTGCTGGAAGCATTTGTTTTTGTCTTTATTCCATCTTATCTTCTTCTTCATCATCCATCATTAAAAATTTCAACAACCAAAGTAGAAATAGATTCGTGATCTTTGACTTCAAAAAACCACCATGACATTCGGTTTCTAGGAAGATTTAGATGTGGGCCCATCTAAATCTAATCTAATCTAATTGATGGGAATTGGAGGTGGTGGGGACATTTCGTTCTTCATCATCATCATCATCATCATCGTAATCATCATCGTCATCGCCGCTTTCTGCTACGCCGGAGCCCATTCGTCGTCTTATTAGGGTTTCATCAGAGATCAGTACACACACACACACTCTCTCTCTCTTCTGAAATTCGTCTGTTCATGGATAGATTCTCCGAAGGGTTAGGATTTTTGGTCGAGTTTTTACTTCGAATCCGTGGATTTTTTCTTCAACCGATAGCCAATCGGTTTATTGAGACAGGAAATGATGGCTCGAGAATGAGTTCAACTAAAAATTAAATTTTCCCGCATTCCAAAAATCTCATATTTGACATCTATATACTTTGTGTGCAATCAAAATGGGACAGATTTCATTCTCCTCAATTGAATTGTACTATGTACCAGGTAATTATAGTCAGAATTTGATGAAAATTGAGCTTCATTTTATGTTCATGGATATAACATTATGAAGTAGGGTTTTTATGTTGAAGCATATTTGTGGTGGTTGGTAAGTCCAGTAGGAGAAGTGAATTGTTACTAGGAAAATCATATCATGGAGTCTGTAATTGTGAACAAGGTGTTTCTTAGAATCATCACACAATTTGACCCATTAATTTATGGTGTAAATATTTTTTTGTGATAGAGAATTGTTTCTTTCCCCTTCTTGCTATGGAGAAGAGTGTGAGAAGTAATAACCCATAAAAAGGAGAATTTACGACGAAAAGAATGTCGTGTTACCTCCTGCATTATATTTTATCTATGTTTGAGCCTCTGAGAAGCTTATTCTTACTACATACAATTTCAGAAAATTGAGTACCTGATACATTCCATCCATAAGATATATATGCATATACAATTACCACTAGAGGAAATGTAAATGAGTACCCCTTACTATTCTATTAATGCAACAAAAAGATTAAAAGAATGAATATGAGGTCTTGTTATGTTTTTTTAATCCTAGTTCTGATTATGTAAACGAGTATCCGATGTTCCTTATTCTTTTTTCATTTACTGCAGGTCATGCTAGCTATTCTAATCGGGATGCTAACCTTAATCCTAGTTATGATTATGTAAACGAGTATCCGATGTTCCTTATTCTTTTTTCATTTACTGCAGGTCATGCTAGCTATTCTAATCGGGATGCTAACCTTAATCCTAGTTATGATTATGTAAACGAGTATCCGATGTTCCTTATTCTTTTTTCATTTACTGCAGGTCATGCTAGCTATTCTAATCGGGATGCTAACCGTACTGACATGGCATTTTACAAGGGTCTACACAACAAAATCAATAAACAGCTTAGCATATGGTCTCCGTTATGAAATTCTACAGCGTCCAATATTACGGATGTGGAACATCTTGAATTCCACGGTAGAAATAACAATGGCTCAGGTTAAGCTCTCTGAATATGTGATTAAACGATATGATAAGCCGAAAACCCAAGCAGCACAAGTTGAGGTTTGTCCTGATTCCATTCTAAATTTTATCATTTCTTGTTATGTTTCCATCTTTCAAAATTAGGACTGTTCTATTGTTGGTGTTTCATAGCTTCATGTTACTGTGATTCTTCGCAGCTTTATGAAGTAATGCGGGATGTAACATGGGCACTCTTTGCAAGTCGAAGGGCTCTCAATGCAATAACTATAAGATACAGAAATGGGTTTGTCCAGGCTTTTCACAGAGATCACAGGACTAACAATACATTCTATATCTACTCCAACCTTGTAAACTCTTCGGTCACAGGAACCCTCACTACTGACGGGCTGTCATCACATCAAGACTGGAATGATCAATCCTTACATGGTAACCTCTCAGCAATTTGGTATCGTGAACCACTTGATCCTGTAACTGGTGAGACAACAGGGAAGCCAAAACCGATCCCACCGGATGATCTAATCACTATAGCTGGTCCATCAGAAGTAGCAGATGGCTCAGCTTCATGGCATGTAAAAGTAAGCAAGTTTACAGATTCACCGTTGTTATCAGCAGCATTACCGGTCCGTGACTCTCCCAATGGAAGTATAGTGGCAGTTGTGGGTGTTACTACAGCATTATATAGTGTCGGTCAGCTAATGAGGGAATTAGTAGAATTCCACAGTGGTTACATGTACTTGACTTCTCAGGAGGGCTACGTACTTGCAACTTCAACAGATGCCCCACTTTTGCGGAATGGAACTGGAGGTCCCAAGCTTATGATGCCTGTTGATTCAGAAGATCGCATAATAAGATTGGGTGCCAAGTGGTTGGAGAGAGCCTACGGCGAAAAATTGCGTCCTAGTCACGAGGTTCATGCTGAGAATGTCCGGCTCGGGCACCAGCAATACTACATTGATTCCTTCTTCCTAAATCTAAAGAGGCTTCCACTGGTGAGATTAACTACGCTATAAGTTTTTTTTTGTTTCTCAGTCTTGTAATTTACAGTCCCATGGGTGGTGGTGACATTTTGGTACAGAAAAAAGCATGCAAACCTTTCATCGTTCTTTTTTTTTTCTTTTTCTGGTTAGTATTGACTGAAGACGAAGACAAAAAAGTACTGAGGGAAGTTGAGCTTTAATATCAACAATTTTACCAACATAGCAAGCTGCAGTCGTGTTTGACTTGGCCTATGCATTTCGTGTTGTGCCAATGATTTAAATTTAGATGCAATAGCAAAAGGCATAGTTTTATTTAATTTCAAATTAAAAAAACAGATTTTTTATTAACTTTGGGAAATCTTCATTCAAAACTTACAGTTCCGTACCAAATCTTGAGATTTCAGGATTATGTTTTATGTTTTGTCCAGGGTTGAGCTTATGTTGTTGAAAAGTCGATACTTTCAACATATGTGAAAAGAGAGATTTAGAAACTTCGTATTTACTAGCATTTATGAAGATGGTTTCATGACTAAGACATCGTGCAGGTGGGTGTTATCATCATTCCGAGGAGATACGTTATGGGGAAAGTAGATCAGAGAGCCTTTGAGACGTTGATCATACTGATATCAGCGTCAGTTTGTATTTTACTCATTGGCTGTCTCTGTATTTTGATATTGACGAGTGGAGTTTCAAAGGAAATGAAACTGAGAGCTCAACTGATAAGCCATCTTGATGCAAGAAGACGAGCAGAGGCATCAAGCAACTACAAAAGCCAGTTCTTGGCAAACATGAGGTGAAAGTGTCAATTAAAGAAATCTACTTTATATCTATGATAAATGTACTGTCTTTGTCATTTGCCTGAAAATCCAAAAATTTCCCCAAATGATATTTGTGCATTGAGAAACCCTGAATTGAAGTAGAACTAAGTAAAATAATAAATCATAAGTAAATTACTATTGTTTCATTACTTTGCTCTTTCATAATTAACATGGAGGGAAAAAAAGAGATAACAAATACTGAATAATTGCGTTGATCAAATTTATCAAAGGGAATGCTGATATAATCATATAGATAATTTGAAGGGTACAATTTTGGATACAGAAATGGAAGACTGAAATGTAAACTAGCATACAATAGCAGAAAATCTAAGTTGGTCATTATTTTATCGAGCTTCCTATAGATCATCAGTCTATGCCTGTTGTGAAAAAAATTAGTGATGATGTTACTCATCACATCTCAAATATGCAGTGGCTTAATTTTCATACTATTCATTTTAATGTGTGGCCCAATTCCATTTCTCTCTTATTTGGTACGTTTTACACACTGTCACACCGTTTGATGATTGCTTTTTTTAATTTTTTCCAGTTTGATTGTCATGAGTTTATCATATATTTGTTCTAGAAGTCCAACTTAGAACTAGGAGATACGTGACACCCCAAGGTTGGATTTTTGGTTCTATTAAGCAGTACTACATAACTTGGTGATTATTGTGGTCAGTTTCACAAAAGAGGCTTTTCTAATGACTGGGCTCTTGTCTTACCCTTTTTCTGTGAAATTCTTCTCACGGAAAAGTGTTACATGATATATTCTCTTAAGAATGCTTTCAAATCAGAAAGACTGAGACTGGGCTCTTGAATGTCATGAAATTACGTTTCACATGGTTATCGACTTATCTCTCGAGTCTTATACTCTTAAATTTAGTATACCCTTCTTATACTGTATGGCTGTATACCTTTATGGTAAATAAAACTTCTTCTGTTACATTACAGTCACGAGCTGCGAACACCTATGGCTGCAGTTATAGGATTGTTGGACATTCTTATATGCGATGATTGTCTAACAAATGAACAATACGCAACAGTTACCCAGATTCGCAAATGCTCAACTGCTCTTCTTCGGCTTCTAAATAACATTTTGGACCTTAGTAAGGTGAGATATCCATAATATGTTAAACTTTTGGTATTTGGAGACTTGTACAAATAAAAGTAGGAGCCAACTTCTTGTCATGTTATCTCACAAGAAAACTTCTTGTCATGTAAGAACATGCTTGGTTCCCAAATCTTACATTACTTAGCTGCAGATGGAGTCGCCTTGACTGTATTCTCGTTAACAACATGTAAAGAATAGATAGATAACTAGTGTCACTATCAGCCTGAGAATGAAAGAGGAGGCAAATAATGCCATGTCGGTTTAGGAACCTCATTGTAGGAATTGATAATGATGCACTTAGAAGTTGTAAGAGAGGACTTATGCTAAACTGTAATTGATATGACGAACTTTAAAACATATGTGACCAACCTGAGCGCATTTCTCATTGTCATTGTAGACCCTTTTACTCACGTTACAGACTTGGCTGGGTGGCCCTCTAACTTAGAACTCCACTCAGGGGGACCTTCTCTTAGATGGGGCAGCAGTGCAGCACCAATGTATTGGCATGGGATCATACCAGCTGTGTGCTTAGAGGTGCCTGTGTGTGAACCTTTATCTCTGGCAACTCACACTCTATTTTAGAGAAATTCAGTCAGTCTGGTTTGTGCCCCATCACTCAGCGGTTGAACAGTCAGTCAATTGATTGACCATGTCTGAGGCATAAAGTTTGGGCCCATTAAAAATTATGAACTTTGTTGAGTTAAAATCAGCACACCAATCTGAAGTTAGCAATATAGCGGTAATGCTGAACAAAATCAATTTATGTTGCTCTTTGCACTTTTGTAGGTTGAATCTGGAAAACTAGTACTTGAAGAAGCTGAATTTGACTTGGGGCGAGAACTTGAAGGATTGGTGGATATGTTTTCCGTGCAATGCATTAACCACAATGTGGAGACTGTTCTAGATCTCTCTGGTACATTTGTCCATTTTATCATTTGAAATGCATCAAATCCATCTGATTATTAGTTTCAAAGTGATTGGTTTAAGCAAACTTTCCACCACTACTGCAGATGATATGCCGAAGCTAGTCCTTGGAGACTCTGCTAGAGTGGTTCAAATATTTGCAAATCTCATTAGCAATTCGATCAAGTTTACGTCATGTAAGTACAACTTTGGCATTGATATCCCTAATTGGACATTGTTCTAGTTGTTGGCTGGTTAAATACAGCAATAATATAAATGCAATCATGTGGGGTGACTGGTGAGTAGTTCAAGGAGCAGCCTCTCTATTGTCTTGGACTTACTCTTCGTCCCCAAATTCACTCACTGGCATCAGTAAGAACGTTGATATGGATATTGAACCATTTAAGTTAAAGGTAAATGCAATATGAAACATCTCATATAAATCCACTACTGGAGCTCCCACCCACTGACGGGCAGAGAATCAGACTCGTACTAGGCATGCCCATCCATGTCATTAGCATGCACAATTCTGCATGACAAGTAGATGGAGCAAGCCTTATGGACCTTGTTTTCTTTTCTTTTTCTTTTTTAATGTTTGGTGGATATACCTGGGATAAGTTCTACGGTTTGTAGCCTACTTGCACGTGCTGTCCATGTGCAACAGGTTTCCTCAAAAAACATAATTGGAATCTTATGTGCAACTTAAAAGTTATGCTAGCATATCAGGTGTTTAGTGGCCAAGAGCATTATACAAGCATATTGAGTCTTTAAACCTTGGATGGAAACCAAGAGCCATTGGCTTTTGAATCACCGACAAAGTAATTAGTTGATTACAATCTATTTACTGTTTTCTAGCCCAGAACATGCTCTTTTTGTTATCTGAGTACAATTTCTAGTGACTTGGCCTATGCATGAGAGTTTTTAATGAAATTTTCTGTTGTGTGTAAAAAAAAGTGAAGCTATTACGTCTGAAATGCTAATTTCAATTTGCAGACAACAATAAACAAGTAATAATAAGTGTGTTCGAAGAATCAACTCCAAGTCTTCAACAAGAACAAATCATAAAATTTGACAAGCATACATAACTCTAGCAATAAAAGATGGCTTGATTTATTAGAGCAAGTTTGTAGTATTTACACTTCTGAATTCTTTACAGCGGGCCATATCATTTTGCGGGGATGGTGTGAGAGCTCCAAAACTGCTAGTAATGCCTTGAAGTTGGCCACTGATCAGAAGGAATCACGATCTTCACCCAAAATTAAATCAAAGCAACATGGAAACCATGAAAAGAGAACCTCCAAAAAGGATAACAAAATCGTTCTTTGGTTTGAAGTTGACGACACTGGCTGTGGTATTGATCCTTATTGCTTTCTGAGCTGCACTAGTGATTTGAGTCTGCTATTATCCAAATTCATCTGTTCGTAGATAAATCAACATTAACTGTTATTGGCATGCAGGAATTGATCCAATCAAATGGGAGTCTGTATTTGAAAGTTTTGAGCAAGCAGACCCTTCAACAACTCGAACGTAAGCAGTTTACTGTCCCATGGTACTTAGTCAAAGAGAAACAATGTCATACCTCTGAGTCACTCTATTGTAGTGGCCATAAACATGGTGCACATGCTCATCAATCCAAACTATTTAATCAATTGGGCCAACTCTTGGATTGTCTGTTACTCAGAAGACTGATATGCCTATCCAGCCAACATTCGGCAAAGGCAACTCTTATACAGTCAATAAAGTAAATGTTGTTGCCTGTGTGCCGACTCCCTCAAGCTTTTAGAATAAGTGATTGTCAACAGTAAAGATAAATGGTCCAAGGAAAATTAGTCTGTCAGGCAGATGGTAAAATTATCTTGTTTTGAAGGAAACTTGAAAAATTATGCATGTCCCATCCATTTAATTGTTTGGATCAATGAGCATTTACACTGTATCTGTGCAATATTTCTTGTTTAACTGCTGTTAAACATCAAATTTCCGTGGCATCTTACAGTACATGCATGTGAAACGCATAAAGGTTCCATAGTTCTCAAGCGTTTTTGCTATTTGCAGGCATGGTGGGACTGGTCTTGGCCTATGCATAGTTCGCACCCTGGTGAGTTAAACTTTTTTTTTTCCAGTAATTTTTTACTTCATTAATGTCAATATTAGGAAAATAATGGATGACGCAACAGAAATTGTCCAATCGTAACAATAGACAGGAAAAAGCCACAATGGCATACCTATATGCGAAGATTCAATGAGATAGGAGTCCACCATTTGTCCACCTTGGGGATTTCAGATGCATAAATGCTTTGCTTATCAGCTTTTACCAAGTTTCTAATCCTCTGATTTTTAGATATTTTCTTAGGCCATAGGCCATACTTTGGCGAGTATGCGGAGCATTTTTTCTGGCTGTACGGTTGTGCTCACTGCTCAACCTGTGTGTATTCTTAGATATTCACCTTTTATTAAACTGATGTATATTCTTCACATTATTCTATTTGTGCTCCATCTAGCTTATTATGGAATGGGTTTACCCAGGTTAACGAAATGGGTGGAGAAATCAAAGTTGTGAAGAAGGACGGTCCGGGGACTCTGATGCAGCTATTCTTGAAGCTCAGTACACCTCTAAATAGCACTGGGCAAAATGGTCGAATAGAATTCCGCGAACACAACGTAATAGTGAGTAAAAATACTTCTGCTGTTTTTTACTTTTTAAATATTTTAACCATTAGGTTGAAATATTCTGATACATTATCTTATACCATTATATTTTTGGGGTGGCCAACACATGTTGCAATAGGAATGGTTTAAGGTCAATCTTCTTCACTGGATTGGCGATGAATTTCTTGCCACATGAAGGGCCGACTTAGCAAATAAAAACATCCATCTATTTGCCGATTGTTTAGTGTTCTTGTCCAAACCGTCATGCCTATCCCCTTCCATATATTCTACTTTCCTATCAAGCTCATGTATTGTACTTTTAACCGTAAACTTGAAAAAATGGAATGGGAATATGCCTTTTTTGCCATGTGATGGAGTTATGCAGGGCCAGAATTTGCCACATGAGGACATTCTGAAGGAATGAAATGTGTGGACTCATTTTTTGTCTGACACCTTCACCATATTTTATTATTTTAATGTCAATCCCTGGGGTGGCCATTTCTTGTTTCCAGTATAAATAAATAATGTAATCCCTGATAACCTGCAGTGCCTTTAGATTCTAGACTTGTCCCCGGCAGATCAGTGCATAGATTAATATTAATCAATTCGTGGGATGGCCATTACTAGTTCCCATGAGTCTTTCCATTATAAATAATGTATCCCTGATAACATGCACAAGTGCGTTTAGATTCTAGACTTGTCTCCGGCAGATCATTACGTATGTGAACCATGGCCTTTCCCCTTTGCAGCCAGTTGTTTCTGTAAGACGAAAGCTTTCAGTCTGGAGGACTTGACATCTAATTTTTCCAAGCAGATAGGGAACTTGACATGTTCAGTTCGGAATTTGTCAATTTGGATACCTTCTGAGTAAGCTAAATGTAAATGCAGGTATTGCTCGCACTCAATGGTATTATGAGTAGATCTTTCATGTCCGACTGGCTGAGGAAAAATGGAGTTTGCACCTGGGAAGCATCTGAATGGAATGAACTAACTCAAATTCTTCGGGAAGTCTTTCAGGGCAGAAATGTAACCCCTAATAGTGGCTTTAAGATGGAGAGTTCAATAAGTGAAACTCTAAGATCCGATGAGGTAGACATCCAAAACCTGAAGTCTTCAAAATTTGTTATAGTAGTTGACATAGGAGTATTAGACCTAAGCACAGATATATGGAAAGAGCAGCTTAAGTTCCTAGACAGATATCAGAGGAAGGCAAAGTTTGCATGGATTCTAAACCATGATACCTGCAATGCAATTAAGATGGAACTTCGGAGAAAAGGGCATCTATTGATGGTAAATAAACCACTATATAAAGCAAAAATGATTCATATTTTGGAAACCATCATAAATGAAAGAACTAACGACATCCAAAGAAAAGGATTCAACACTTCTAGAAATTCAACAGCACAGGGCGATTTGCATGAATGTCTTGAAATTGATCCCATTCATTATGATGTTGCCAGCTCGGATGATTCTGATATGTCTGATGGAGGACACTTTATAGCAAGACGAGGTGCATTTCATGTTGGAGAAAGACCAGTAGGAAGAAATCTGACATATCATCCTCCACATCTCAATGGGACGAAAAACAGCTCAATTGAGCTCAGTCATGTCTCTTCTACAGTAAAGAAACCGAAGCCCCAATATCCATTTCATGTTAGGCCCAATTCTTTTAACATTGAAGACTCACTGTATAATTTATCGTACAGAAGAAAAGTATCAGCATTAACAGAACTTGAATGTGAAAGTTCGGAAAATGGTGAACTTTCAGTTATCAGCAATGATACTGAAGAACAGGAGCATGTAGATTCAAGCAGAGTTGTTCCTGGCAAGAGATCTCTTGAGGGCTTGTGTATACTTCTAGCAGAAGATACACCAGTGCTACAGAGAGTTGCAACAATAATGCTGGAGAAGATGGGGGCTAAGGTAGTTTCTGTAGGAGATGGACTACAAGCAGTCGAGGCTTTGAGATGCATGCTTAGTGCAGAAGAGCGTAGAAGGCGGGAATCACCTCCGCAAGATGGTGAAACCAGACCTCAAGCACAATTCCGGGAATTTCCAGCATTTGATCTGATCCTCATGGACTGTCAAGTAAGCATGTAGAAGACTTTCCTAGTTTATCTGTTTCCTAATTATAGCTCTATATTTTTATTTCCATCAGTACTATATACTAAATATGTATGTTTCTCATCTTCTCCTGAAAGGCTGGAACTTTGAAGTAAAATAATTCCAAAAGTCCATTTAAAATATCTTGTTTCAACATACTACTACCCAGTTCAATTCTTAACTAAACTACACTGGTCTCATTAACAACTGCAGATGCCAAAGATGGATGGTTATGAGGCAACGAAAGCAATTAGGAAATCTGAGATAGGGACTGGTTTACACATCCCCATTGTTGCACTGACTGCACATGCGATGTCTTCAGATGAAGCGAAATGCTTGGGAGTGGGGATGGATGCTTATCTAACAAAGCCAATTGACTGCAAATTGATGTTGTCTACAATTCTGTCGCTAACTAAAAGAACGACCTAACCGTTTTTCTGTGCAAAAGGAATTGAAGCAACGGTACCATACCTGCCTACACTAGGGCACTGTTGGTTCAGGCGGCATCGGAAAATGTAAAATTCAATAATGGTGCAGCAACAAAGAAGTTACTCACAAGCAGTATAAAAACAGAAGGAAAAGGGAAAAATGCATTTTCATTTCTTTTGTATGCTATGTTCCCTATGTGAGGTGTTTTGGGAGAGGTTGATTGTGGGTTTCTGTATTACAGATTTTGGTAGTTTTTTGTTTTTGTTTGTAAGAAAGCAGGGATCACACCCTCAATGTCATACATAAATTATGTAATGGAATCAAAACTCTTTCCTTTGCTATTTATGATTTTCTTGATCACTCTTCTAAACACATAAGGGCATTGCGTTTATTGATTGATCAAAAACATGGAAAAGGATTCAAATACAGAACCAAATTAGTTGGATTTGTGGGACTCAAAACACTGTTTACTATTATCATTCATCCTACACAAAATTAGAGGGTAATTAGGTCAATTGAGCATAAAAGGGGGGGAAATTTTGCTTGCACCCCACCTTTTTTTGTTTTAACAATACGCTTAATTCTTGAACTACTTACCCCTTACTTGTAGGGCCTACATGAAGATGACCTACCAGTTGATTTTTTTTTTCTCAGTATAATTTCCTCACTATTTAGATCATCTTCAAATACATTGTTCCAAAAACATTTAAGCCTATAAAAAATCACATACATTGTTCAGAAAACATTTATGAATAAGTGTTGCTAAAAAAAAGTGGGTTTCAAGGAAAATTTTCAATATAGGGAGGATCTTTTAGTAATTTAACAGAAAAAGAAAAGAAAAAAATGCTTAATAATAAAAACTGATTTTAAGTTGGCTTGTTGCCTAAGCTCCCCCACTCACGACTTAAAAAAGAGCCACAGTTTCCTTCTTTCTTCTACTACTACTTTCTCTCTGGTTCGGGCAAAAACCAAACAAAAACACATTATTAGATCGATCACAGTTTGAAAAAAAGAAGAGAAAAGAAGAAGAAGAAGAAGGAAGGAATCGATGGCAAGATACGACCGTGCGATCACAGTGTTCTCTCCAGATGGTCATCTCTTTCAGGTAGAATACGCGCTCGAGGCCGTACGGAAGGGTAACGCCGCCGTCGGTGTCAGAGGCACCGATACTATCGTCCTCGGTGTCGAGAAGAAATCCACCGCCAAACTTCAAGATTCTAGGTCATCATCCCCCTTCTCTCTATATATATGGATTTTGCTCTTTAGATCTTGATCAAATTTATTTTACTACTTGTTGAAATGTTGAGAAGGAGGTCAGGTTTTGCTTTAGGGTTTTTGTTTAATGATTTTGGATCGTTTCAGTAGAATATCGATTGAAACTAAAACCTAGATTTTGAATGTAGAAATGAAATAGGTTACTAAAAACTTCTCGACAAAAAAATAGATTAATAAAACCTAGATTTTTTTGGGAAAATTCAGATTGTCTCATGAAAAATACCTAGATTCTGGTTATTTTGTGTGAATAATATAATGGAAAAAGTTTACAGTTTCAGCAGAAACTGTAGGAAATTTTGCCCGTATGGACGTATGATTAGTTGGGAAAAATTTCTGGGTAGTAGTAGTAAACACTGATAACATTGTGGGTGTGTTTTATTGCTTATAGTAAGGTGTGGGAAATTCGTTTTCTTTGATAGTTGCTGAATTTCAAGCGTTTGGTCAGACCAGGCATTTTAGTTCATTCACTTCTATTCACTGGGAAAACCTAATTCCTAATGAATGTGGGAAACATCCATGTAGACAATAAAATCCATGACAAGGATAATGGCAAGGGCAAGTGGTCACGAGTTATGACAAGGATGGCAATATGTTTCTTCTCATTCCTAATCATTTTTTGGAGCGGCTAGATGAGTAGTCTTACGATAGTTTAGACACATGCGGGAAAGAATGATCAAGCTTTTGCTTTGTTTGTAGAAATGTCTAATAGAGGGAAGAAAAAAGAGCTGGTGTGGAACAAACATCAACATATTTTTTTTCCATCCGAGAGTTTGCAGAACTGACCCAGTGATAAGTGATAATTTTTGACATTTTCCATGAAGTTGCTTCTTTAATTTGTTTGCCTAGCAAATTCAGAATTAGTTTCATAACTCTTGTGGTACTAAGCATGTGCATTTTTAAGTAAGAGACCATTTACATTTGAAGATTTTAGCCAATTTACTTTGTTACAGATTTTGAGTTTTATGATTTCTACTGCGTCTCATTCTCTTCTTTACTTCTCAGTTTTGTTCTGTTGAAGATTGAATGTAGAGTTCTACCTTAGTTATAGATAGATGACTATAGTTCAATTGTTCATTTTTTTTAGTCTCCCTTCCTCTTCCCTTTTTTTTTTTTTACCTTCTTCATTTGGTACAATATTCTGAGCTAGGTCTTACAAAGCTGACCTTTGATGGGCTTCACTTATTGTATGTCATCCTTAACATAACAAGCTTAGGTTTAGATATTATCCCCTGCGCTTACTTGAATGGGCCTTGGTCCTCAGGCTGTTGACTGTCCTAGCTGTTACATTATCTTTTTTCAAGCTTTAGTTTGCTTGGTGAAATTTGTTGTGAATTATGTTGTGCAGATCAGTTAGAAAGATTGTTAACCTGGATAATCACATTGCGTTGGCCTGTGCTGGGCTAAAAGCAGATGCCCGTGTTCTGATAAACAAGGCAAGGATTGAATGTCAAAGCCATAGACTGACAGTTGAGGATCCTGTCACTGTCGAATATATCACACGCTACATTGCGGGCCTTCAGCAAAAGTATACACAAAGTGGTGGTGTAAGGCCATTTGGCCTATCAACTTTGATTGTGGGTTTTGACCCATACACTGGTGTTCCATCACTCTATCAAACAGATCCCTCAGGGACGTTTTCAGCTTGGAAGGCTAATGCTACGGGGAGAAACTCCAACTCTATGCGTGAATTTTTGGAGAAAAACTATAAAGAAACTTCTGGACAAGAAACTGTGAAGCTGGCTATTCGTGCATTGCTTGAGGTACAATTGCTCTTCTTACGTCACTATTATTTTGGTTATAGGTCTTCATTGTGCGATATCTTGTGTGTTGTATATTTTAGGTCAGTGGCTTACTGCTCTCATCACTAATCACTAATTTTATGTTTTATTAAGTCAGTTGTAGTTGGTATTTTCAAATAATGATTAGGTTCACTCGTTACTTCAGGTTAATTTTCTAATGCACTTTTTAGTCTCTCTCTTGATGTAAAGTTTTAATGCTCCTTGTACATGATCCTTTTTTAAGTTCTTGTTAATGTGTTTTTATTCTTAGTGAGAAAACAGAATAAACATATACATTTTTGTCAGACTATTCAAGTTTGTTCTTCTCCATGAGGTGTGACCTATTTATTAAACACTAGTGGATACATACATGTGCAGTAAGCTATCATACAACATTATATACCGTATTATCTGTATGAACTTTTGCTCATGGTATATCCAAAGGCTGAACCAGTGAATGAATTGTGAGGATATAAACTCGTGTTTTGGGAAGCTTCTAACAATCACTCTAGGCCTCGTAGTCCAAATATGAGATCTTGCAGGAACTCATTTCTAGGTAGAGTCTGGTGATTCAATTAGAACTTTGGGAGGATTCTGCGTGTGAGAATTATTCTAATAGGGTTTTTCCTACTGTTATGTCTTTAACAAGAAAAGTGTTCTCATCAAGAATGGCAGCTAGAGATCACATTGATGAGAAGATATTTTTGATAGATTATATATTATATATTATAAGAGGCCTAGATATACTGGCAATGGATTTTTCTTGGTCCAATCTGTATTATTAAATATTATAAAGCTGAAACCTTAGATGCCACATGTCATTCTTTTTGCCAATTTGCTCATGTGTCAAATTCTCAACTATTCTCAAAATTAGTTTTTCAAAATCTATAAACTCTTAAAGAAATAATTTTCTCTCTCACACTCCATGATTAGTTTCCAAAAATTTATAAACCCTATCTAAGAATTAGAAAAAAAAAAGACAAAATCAAAATTTAATTAAAAATTTTCATTACCATATTAGTAATTATTATGTACTAAATAAATAAAAAACATTAAAATTACATAATTTTAATAAAAATCCCTGTGCATTGCACGAGGTATGGAGACTAGTATTTTTATTGGAATTTGGTCCAATATTACTTTTCACAATGGCCAAGAACTATAACTAGAGCTGTTTATATCAGTCAATTTCTTTTTCAAATTTGTGCAGTTCAAATGCCTTTTGTCCTTGAATTCTATGCCCTGACTCGATGAAAAAGTCGCAATATGTTTTGATCCTTGATTGGTTATAATCTTCTATTCACGTTTTATTTTGCTAGATTAGAAGTTAGAACTACAACTGTTTTAAAGAAGCTGCCAGATCTAACTAAAGGTCAACAGTCGGATTACAATTTTAAGCACTCTGGAGAATACTTTTTACCATTAAATTTCAATCAACCTTTGTTAGGTTTGCAAGTAAAGAATGAGTAGAGTTCTTCTGAGAATGATTTCCATGGTGACATCATCTTCACAAAAGATCAGAGCCCTAGACTTGTGCCCATGTGTGCCTATGAACTGTGGCTTACCAATTGTTTAGTTTGAACTTTAGTATTATTGTCTGCCATTTTTAGTCCAATACTGGAAAATGCAAAGATGATGGTGAGCCATATTTTACATATAGTATTGGGTGTATGCATTCTATAATTTCTTTCTTATAGCTGTATATGTGGTCTTATAATCATGTGTTTTAGGTGCACTAGCTTTCCTCAGTTTATAACCTCTTAATTTGTTCTTTATATTTTTAGGTTGTTGAGAGTGGGGGAAAGAACATAGAGATAGCTGTGATGACAAGAGAGCATGGGTTGCGTCAACTTGAAGAATCTGAAATTGATGCCATTGTTGCCGAGATCGAAGCAGAAAAAGCAGCAGCGGAGGCAGCAAAAAAGGCCCCTCCTCCTAAGGAAACCTAATTCTTCCCCAAGTAACTTATCTGATCCGCAAAGAATCCTAGATTAAATGTTGGTAATGGTTCTTTTGAATGTCGTTGCATCTTTCCTTGTTCTTTTAAAGATTTAGTGTGCATTACTATGCAATATTCCTGGTTTCAGTGATCCATTTTAGAATTGCAATGATCTTTCTGTGTTTTGTATGAGCGGCATTTTCATTCACTTATGGTTGGAACTAGTTGCTAGAAATACTTCATCTTTCCCTTGTTGAAGAATGTTGTTATCTGTTTGCCATGTGATTTGCTGCTATGTCATTGTTCTTGTGCTTGTCTTTTTTTTTTTCTTTCTAAATCTGGATTTGAGCATAATAGCTGGAGACCCAGAAGAATTGAGCTTTAGATATTTAAAGATTAGAGATGCATGGATTTTTGGAGTGAAAGAGGTGGTTTTATGTATTGCTTTTAGCTTTTCCTTGGTTCATTTTTAGAGTTGCGGCTGTGCTTGGGTATCGCAGCCCAAAATCCTATTGCATGTGCTTTGATTATGATTGTATAAGTGCAATCATTACACTTAATTGTTGTGGACTTCCACATGAATTGTGGTCATAAAAATGGCTGCACTTATTCGCAACCTATTTCACAAAATTCATGTGTGGGCGCACTAATGATTTCTCTTGTACAATCATAACCAAAGCACATGCAATGGAATTTTGGTGGTGAATTTTTGCCAACCGGATACCAATCACAGCTGAAATGAGCAGGTAAGGGTTTTAAGTATATAACAAACTGTTGGTTAAGTGACCTCCTCTTTCTTTCTAGTGGTGGTTGTGGTAGACTGTTTTTAATGAAACTGGGCGTGGGATAGTGGTGGTGGTGATTGTTTTAATGAAACTGGGTTGGTAGGAAATAGCCTCTTTTTTTTTTTGGCTTTCTTTCTGAACAAGTTAATGGTAGGAGCGTTTGATGATCAAGTTCATTTAAGTATTTTTACTGGTACGAACTAACCAAGCCTACTGTTACATGGCATGGGCAGCAAGTGAAGTCCAAATTAAGTTGAGGGGGTCCAGCTCCCTCCACCGTACGTACTGAGAGAAATATTAATGGTAGTAGTGGTACTACTTGGGTTTGTTGTCCCCCCCTCGGGACATAAACATTTTATGTTTAGCCTAAACATAAACTTTGTGGAGCCCACATGAGTACAATCTAAGGACCGATTTTTGGTATGGATGTTCTCTTTACTGTGTAGATCATCTCCATAACAACTCTTATTACTCTGGCTTGGATGATAATTGAGCTTTTCTTGAGAAAAAAAAAAAAATTTAAATGAATGGGAGGAAGACTCCATTATCATTATGGCGGTTGTTATGTACTACTACACCACCACCAGCACCACCTAACAAGAAGTCAACAACCACCACCTCTTCTTGTTTTATGAGAATTTCATTAGTCTATTAGTAAGATTTGTGTCTTCAAGGCTAGAGACGGCCCTCCTCTCCTCAGTCTTTTGATCCCCATTGGAATGACCTCTCTCTCTCTCTCTCTCTCTCTCTCTCTCTCTCTCTCTCTCTCTCTCTCAATTAATATGAGGAGGAAAAAGAAGAAGAAATAGAAAAAGAATAGCATTGCCATTCGCCAGCTGCAGACCTATAGACTCCACCGACCTCATCCTTCTCAAAAGTCACACAATAAGTGAAGAAGAGAGAGAAGCAGCTTCGGTAGTTGACCCGATACGTTAACTCCAGGTCTCTCTCTGCACTGTCCATTTCACTACTTCACCACTAGTAGTAGTACCACCTTGCATTAAGGGCACCCCCCAACCAACCAGTGAACCAACCCCAATCATACCTTTTTAACGAGAGGATGGCCCCACCAGTTACATCCGCACTTCATCCATCCATCACCCTTTTCCACGTAGTAATGCATTTTTTAATAGTTATAATAATAATAGAGAGGGATATTGCACCTCGTATAAAGATTAATTTTATACGAGGGTGTTCCTTAGTAACCGAAACCTTGGTATAGGGGTGATGCTCCCGCTCCGAATCCTCGCGCTCCCGCTCCGAACTACGCTCCGACGCTCCCGCTCCGAAGGTATTTTAGAACTAAGAATATTTTTTAATCGGCCGCTCCGACGCTCCCGCTCCCGCTTTCGTTCCCGCTCCGACCCGCGCTCTGGTTACTTAGGGGTGTTCTCCTTCCCATATATATTATCATATCCGAAAATTAGTTTATTTTAGAACTTTTAGCCCCTTAAATCATTTCCTAAAATATACGCAAATTTAGGCATATTTTTTTTACCGTTGATGTTTTGATGAATTTTTCATGAGGTTAGAATTTCTAGAATGGGCTAATTCTCGGATATAATGATCTACATAATGAGAAAAATATCCTTACCAAAATTTAGCTTTGGATCATCTCTATATGCACACTACTTTGATATAAAAATAACAAGTGGTATGCATAGTGCAATATCCCTCGAGCCCGTTAAAATTATCTACTGATGTGAAACTAATTAAATTAAAAAAGAAGAAGAAACTAATTAAATTAAAAAAGAAGAAGAAGTAAGAGTTTCACTCATTTTTTATGCATTTAATTAGTTCCATGAGCGAGTGACAAAGGAATTTTCTATATCCCTCCCCATAATAAATATCAAACCGATCTCCTTTTACTTCTCTCACTTCATCTCAGAACCACATACTCACCTCTCCCTCTGATGACCTCTCTCTCCATCTCTCACCTACTCATCAAAGATCGAAAATTTTAATGTCTACAGGATTACGCCATTAATTAATTTAAACTAATAAAAAGAGAGAGTGAGAGGAGTGAATGCATCGAAAGGGTACGTCAATGAACTTTTAATATTGAATGGATAAGGAAGAAAAAAAGAGCCCTTTTATTTACTCTGGTTAACCCCATTAAATTTTTTATTAGATAATTAGAAAATTTAGTTGTTTTAGAATTTTAATTAATATAAATTTTTAAAGAGAGAATTTTTAGAGAAAGAGAGAATTATTATAATTAAAAAATTTAGTTAATTTAAGATTATAATTACTAAAAATTTTTAAAGAGAGAATCACGTGGCAGAGAAAGGCTTCTCCTATAGTATATTATAATAGATGAGTCTGATCTAATGAGAGTTGTGTGGACCCCTGCTCCATAACATACGTGGAGGTGTCCAAGGGCAGAACTAGCACACGGCTCTGTTGGGCTGAAGCCCAGGTCAACTTTCGTGAAAAAAAAAAAATAGGTAGAAATATTACCTACACAAATTTTGGATACATTTGGGGTTTTATATATGAGAATGGATCGGCTAACAGGCTAGAATATACATGTTATATGTACAGGCTGATGTGGGACCCACATAAGGTTGATCTAAAGGATGATATTTTCTGAGAATGTTCTCCTCACTATGCAGATCATCCTCACCAAAAATTACCTCATTCTAAAACTGATAGCCACATAAAAAATAGATTCTTTTTCTCATCGTTCATTTTTCACCATTAAATTTTAATTAACTTCCGATCAATTTTTGATGCGGCTATTAGTTTTAGACTGAGGTAATTTTTTGTGAGGATGATCTACATGTGAGGAGAACATTCTCACAAAACATCAGTTCTTAGGTCAACCGTATGTAGGCTACACATCAGAGCTGTACATATAACCTGTATATCTATTATAATTTTAAAGTAACTAAACTTTCTAATTATAATAAATTTTTTTCTCTTTAAAAATTCTCTCTTTAAAAATTTATAGTAATTAAAATTCTAATAAAAAAAAGAAAAAGCCCTCGTGCCTTTGAAGGGGGCATTGGGACTAGTCTATTACCTATTATAATATACTATAGGAGAAGTCTTTAGGTTAACAAAATCATCTCTCTTAAGTGTGGGTAAACAAAACCTACATTATAAACATATAGCCCAACTTATTATCTATTATTGGGTTAACAAAACCTTCTCTCTTAAGTGTGGGTTAAAAAAACCTACATTATAAACATATGGCCCAATCTAAAACAATTAAAATTTTTAATTATCTAATACAAAAATTCAATTTTTGTTATAATTTCGAGGCACACGGAATATATATATCGAGAGAAGTGGGAAGAGGATATTACTTATTCACCTTTTTATAACATACATATTAATCGTACAATATACCTCTCTATAACATATAAGCTAAAGCTTGGTTGTTCTCTCATGGACTTCCTAAAAACCATCCACACCAACATATATATATATATATATAGCATGAAAAGCAAAAGGGTGCGTGCTAGCTACTATATGGATTCGACATATCTTGGTCGATGTGTCGAATCCACCTTGTGTCTGGTGGATCAGCCACCACCTAATACACATGCGTGTTATAACACTCCCCCTTGAATGTCCATCATTCTAAGATAATTGCCTCATTAAAAACCTTGCCAGGAAAATCCAAAGGGACAAAACCTGAGCTAAAGAAAAGAATACAAAGACTTAGAAGAGTGTTGGACTCGCATAAGTTGCCTAATTAAAAAATTTGACAAGGAAAACCCAAAGGGACAAAACCTTGACAAAGGAAAAAGAGTACAGCGCGATAAGGTCCAGTCAGACAAAAGCAGGCACTGGTATACTCCCCCTGATTGAATAGGCACTCAAGTCAGTCTGCATGATAATACATCCGTCTCATGCCAATACCATAAACCAGTTTTCTGAACATTGTCGTAGGCAGAGACTTGGTGAATAGATCAGCAAAATTCTCACAGGATTGTATCTGCTGGATATCAATCTCACAGTTCTTTTGAAGATGGTGAGAATAAAATAACTTCGGCGAAATATGCTTGGTTCTATCTCCTTTGATATAGCCTTCCCTGACTTGTGATATGCAAGCGGCATTGTCTTCAAAAATGACTGTTGGAACATATGTGAAAGAGGGTCGAGCGCAAGAGCTTCTAATATGTCTAATCAGTGATCGTAGCCACACACATTCCCGGCTGGATTTATGCAATGCAATAATCTCCGAATGATTCGAAGAAGTGGCTGAGAGACTTTGCTTGTTGGATCGCCAAAAAAATACAGTACCTCCACTTGTAAAAACATAACCAGATTGGGAAATAGCTTTGTGGGGATCAGAGAGATATCCGACATCAGTGTATCCCATTATCTGAGAGCCATTTGATGGGTTTCTCGGATAGAATAATCCCATATCTACAGTTCTGCGGAGGTATCAGAGAATCTGCTTAACACTTATCCAATGTCTCTTTGTCGGGGCAGAACTGAACCTAGCTAACAGATTCACTGCAAATGCAATATCTGGTCTGGTACATTGGGTCAAGTACATTAATGCGTCGATTGCACTCAAATATGGCACCTCAGGACCAAGTAGTGCTTCATCTTCTTCCTCTGGTCGGAAAGGGTCTTTCTCAATATCAAGAGATCTCACAACCATAGGAGTACTCAATGGATGTGCTTTGTCCATGTTAAAACGCTTCAGGATCTTCTCAGTATATGCCGTTTGATGGACTAAAATTCCACTTGAGTTATGCTCGATCTGCAAGCCGAGATAAAATTTCGTTTTTCCGAAATCTTTCATCTCGAATTCCTTCTTCAGGTATTCAGCAGCATTACGGAGCTCTTCAGGAGTCCCAATTAAGTTGATATCATCAACATACACATCGATGATAGCAAATCCAGATTCTGACTTCTTTATAAAAACGCAGGGACAAATGGGATCGTTTGTATATCCTTCCTTTATCAGGTATTCACTAAGACGATTATACCACATCCGCCCGGATTGTTTCAATCCATACAAAGCACTTTTGAGCTGAAGTGAATACTAATGGCGTGATCTTCCCTCAGGTAAAAATAACCCTTCTGGGACTCGCATATAAATATATGTATCTAACCTCCCGTATAGATACACAGTGACCACATCCATCAGATGCATGTCGAGCCTTTCTGAGACTACCAGACTGATCAGATATCTGAAAGTAATTGCATCCATAACAGGAGAATATGTCTCTTCATAATCAATCCCAGGTCTCTGTGAAAAACCTTGTGCCACGAGTTGCGCCTTATAGCGAACGACTTCGTTCTTCTCATTGCGTTTTCTTGCAAAGACCCATTTATTTTTCACCGGGTTCACATTCGCGGGTGTTGGTACAATCGGTCCAAACACTTCACGTTTTGCAAGGGAAGCTAACTCTGCTTGGATAGCTTCTCTCTATTTTGCCCAATCAGTTCTATGTCGACATTCCTCTATAGAGTGAGGCTCAATGTCATCGTTCTCTGTGACGATGTTAGTAGCTACTAAGAAGGAAAAAATATCGTCGATAATTATTTTATTGTGATTCCACATTTCACCTATACATGCATAATTTATAGAGATTTCCTCATTTTCCTCTGCTGGAGATTGTACCGGTCCCTCTTCTGGGGATTTGCCTTCTTCAAGAAGCATATCTTCAGAGAATGTGGATCGTTCAATGATACTCTCTCCGGGAGTATTAACATTTATTGATTGGCATTTCTTCTTCCTGGGAATAGAATCTTTCGAACCAAGAGGCCACCCACGCTTTTAGCGTGCATTAGATGACTCATTTGCTGCAAGTTGTCCTACTGGGGTCACATGCCCTCTCGGGACATCAGCTCTTACAGTATGTCTCTCCGGGACATCAATTTTAGCTGGAGCATTTGCAGTAGGTATATATGACTTGGTGACTTTAGCTGCGTCATTAAATGCATCAGGCATTTTATTGGTAATTTCCTGAAGATGAACAATCTTCCGCACTTCAATGTCACAGGCATTGGTACGAGGATCAAGATGAGACATAGATGGTATGATCTAAGAAATCGCATGTCGTTCTTCTGACGACGAATCACGTCGTTCTACTAACGACGGATTGTCTCCCCTAATGACGGGAAGACTGTCTCATCAAAATGACTGTTCGCAAAACGAGCGGTAAAAACATCACATGTCATTGGCTCAAGATAACGAATAATAGAAGGTGAATCAAAGCCAACATATATGCCTAGCCGACGTTGAGGACCAAACTTGGTGCGTCGTGTAGGGGCAATAGGAACTTGCACAGCACAACCAAATACATGTAAGTGTGAAATGTTTGGTTGGTGACCCATAACAAGCTGCATAGGAGAATACAAGTGATATGCAATCGGACGAATCCGAACCAATGCAGCTGCATGTAAAATGGCATGTCCCCAGGCTGTAACTGGCAGCTTAGTTCTCATAAGCATAGGCCGAGCAATGAGCTGAAGGCGCTTCACAAATGATTTTGCTAGACCATTTTGTATATGAACGTGAGCAACGGGATGCTTTACGTCGATGCCAACTGCTTGGCAATAAGCGTCAAAAGCTCGAGATATAAACTAGGCAGCTCCATCAAGACGGATAGACTTGATGGTGAATTCAGGAAAATATGCACGTAATCGTATAATCTGAGCGAGCAAACATGCAAAGGTAACATTGCGAGTGGATAATAGGCAAACATGCGACAACCTCGCAAAAGCATCCACCAGGACCATAAAATATCGGAATGGTCCACATTGGGGATGGATAGGCCCACAAATATCTCTCTGAATTCGTTGCAGAAAAGCTGGGGATTCAACAACGACCTTAGTTAAAGATGGTTTAAGCACTAATTTACCCAGGAAACACGCTGCACAAGCATAATCTTTGGACATCAGAATCTTCCTGTTCTGTAATGAATGTCCCTACGTGTTTTGAATTATTCTACTCATCATGGTAGAACCTGGGTGACCAAGTCGGTCATGCCAAAGCATAAACGCTTTCGGGTCATTGAACTTCTGGTTCAAGACGGCATAAGATTCAACCCTTCTTATTATCGTATAATACAAACCAGAGGAGAGAGCTGGGAGCTTCTCTAATATACGCTTCTGGTGTGAGACAGTGGAGGTAATACACAAGTATTCCATATCATGCTCATTCACTGTCTCAAGGTGGTATCCATTACGACGTATGTCTTTAAAGCTCAACAGATCTCTCCTAGATCGGGAGGAATACAAAGCATCTCAATATCAAGTATTGTACCACCCGAGAGCATAATACTAGCTCTACCAGAGCCCTCAATCAGACTGGTCGTACCAGTGATAATAGTCACGCAAGCCTTGAACATACTCAAGCTCGTGAAAAATTTACTATCACTGAAGATTGTATGGGTCGTAGCACTGTCTGCTAGACAAACATCCTCGCAATATTGGCTTTGTTTAATTATGTCTCTGCTTGGACCAATATCTCGGGATATGCCTCTGCTTGGGTCCATATCCTTTAAAAATAAAGCAAGAATAAGTGTATACATAAAACGCTTATATTATATATGAACAAAAGTAGTACATAAAAGTAGTACAAGAAAAGTAGTACAAGAAAAGTAGTACAATTGGTATGAACAAACTCATTCCCCAATTGTATAGCAAAACTCTAATTGGTGTGAACATGCTCACCCCCTAATTAGTTTGCTTACATCCTCTCCTTCTAGATCGAGAAACATATCGGACAACTCCAGGTGGGTATCATCAGTGGGAACACCATTACAAATATAATTTGTCTCGGCACCAGTTTTGGCTTTCTTACATGAAGCCTGATATAAATCGACTAGGTGCTCGGCCGTATAACAATTACGCGCCAAGTGTCCTCTCATGCCGCAACGATAGCAGGTTACATCTCTAGGTGGTTTATTCCAACCTCTCCCTTTTCCTTACTTCGTTTCGCCTCTATCCCTCTGCTGGGGATCAGCGTTATCCCTCTTCTGAAGATTTTGTGTAGCATGATTTGGATTATTCCACTTCCCGTAATTATTTCGTCGGTAGCGTCTACCGCACCTACCTTTATAACCAGGTCGTCCACGTCCCTGTCATGAAGCAGTCGCTGCATAAGCTTCAGGTACAGACGTAGAACCAGTGGGACGGGCCTCATGGTTCAATAACAATAATTCGTTATTCTTCTTAGCAACTAGAAGGCAAGAGATTAATTCAGAATATTTTTGAAACCTACGCTCTCTATATTGTTATTGTAACAGTACATTAGAGGCGTGGAAAGTGCTGAAGGTTTTCTCCAGCAGCTGCGCATCAGTAACAGTATCACCACACAGTCTCAGCTGCGAGGTTATTCTGAATAAAGCCGAATTATATTCTGTTACTGATTTGAAGTCCTGCAACCGCAGGTTTCTCCAATCATTCAAAGCACCAGGATGTATGACCATCGACAAGTGGCCAAATCTATCCTTTAAACAGTTCCAAAGGACTAACGGATCTTTCACCGTCAAATATTCAGATTTAAGTCCCTCATGGATGTGGTGCCTAATGAAAATAGTGGCAGCAGCAGCACGACTCTCTGTGGTCGGCTGATTTCCTTCCCGAATAGTATCTCCGAATTGCTTAGACGCGAGATGGAGTTCCATATCCAGGACCCAGGAAAGATAGTTTTTTCCAGTGATATCTAAAGCAACAAACTCAAGCTTCGTTAAATTCGACATTGAAAATAAGACAACACAAGTATACCTTTCTGATCTTATGAGATACCCAGAAGCTTCGGGTTGATCACAAAATGTTGAGGTCTCGATCTGGAGAGTGGTAGAGACTCGTGCTGATAACGTGTTATAATTTCGAGGCACACGGAATATATATATCGAGAGAAGTGGGAAGAGGATATTACTTATTCACCTTTTTATAACATACATACTAATCGTACAATATACCTCTCTGTAACATATAAACTAAAGCTTGGTTGTTCTCTCACGGACTTCCTAAAAACCATCCACACCAACATATATATATATATATATAGCATGAAAAGCAAAAGGGTGCATGCTAGCTACTATATGGATTCGACACATCTTGGTCGATGTGTCGAATCCACCTTGTGTCTGGTGGATCAGCCACCACCTACCACACATACGTGTTATAACAATTTTTTAAAAAAAAACAAGCCCCCGTAACTTGCACGGGATAAGGGGGCTAGTTTTAACATGTAAGCCGATCCGTTAGCTCGGGGTTATAATTGGAAAACAATGAAACTAAGATATAAACTTTGAACTCTTTTACTCTCGTTTAGGATTACTGTGAGGACTTCATCTTCATGCCGTCCAGCTTGAGTAACACAGCCGAGCAGCAGGAGCTTTCTCCCCTTTGGCCCTTCTTGTTTTCAGGTACTTTCTCTTTCAACATACCATTTTGATCCCTCTTCCTCCTCACCAAAATTTTAATGGTTTTTTTTTCCAATTTCAAAGCTCTTTCCAAAAAAATTCAGAAATTTTGGATTTATTCATTATTTGTTAGGATTTAAGTCTTGTAATGATGCAATCTGAAATATATACTCTGACTCATTGGTTCTTGTTTATAGATTATGATTTAAATTTAGGTGTTTGGGTTTTCAAGTTGGTTTTAGGTTTTAGTTTCTAAAGCTAGACTGCTAGAGAAATTCCTAAATCTGAATTTTTAAGTCTTTATGAGTAATCTGAAATTTTTAGGGCTTTATGAGAAATCTGAAATTTTTAGATTATGATTTAAATTATGGTGTTTAGATTTTCAGGTTGTAGGTTTTAGTTTCTAGATCTAGAGAAATTCTTAAATCTGATTTTTTTTAGGGCTTTATAAGTAATCTGAATTTTTTAGATTATGATTTAAGTTATGGTGTTTAGATTTTCAGTTTGGTTTAGGTTTTAGTTTCTAAATCTAGAGAAATTCCTAAATCCGAAATTTTTTAGGGTTTTATGAGTAATCTGAAATTTTTAGGCTTTATGAGTAATCTAAATTGTATCTGCAAAGAAAAATAGTCTGAGAAAGATGAGTTTCATAAAAAAGCTATAATCCCAAAATCAAGTTAGTTTTTTTGTATGACTAGGTCCCATGTGTAGGTTTTAGTAAGTTTACAATTGCAGGATGTTTTGATTAAATTGAGTGATTATTTATGAGTAACTTAGTTTTTTTTCTTCCAGATTTCTACACAAGGATCGCCAAAGGAATAGAAAGTTGTGGGTACTATTTACAACCTACCGACTTGTGTCTTATCTTTTCTGTTAGAAATTTAAAATTTTTGTTTATTTTGGTTATAAAAGAATGATTGAAGTAGGGTAGGCTTCTTGGTTTTTAATTTAGTTTTCTGGATTATTTTTGTGTCTCTTATAACTTAGATGCATTGGATATAAGTTATAACTTATAAATATATACCGAACGTAGAATACTCTACATAGGTAGGTTAGTAAGTATATGATGACTTTTTTTTTTCTTTTTCTTTTTTTTGCGGTTGATGAATAGATATATGATGATCAATACAAAATTTAGCCCAACCCAACATAAATTCCTGGTTCCGCCACTGTGGGTGTCAATAGGTACCCGTTTTATTCGGGAATGAAACTGAACCGGAATAGGTTTTCTTCCACGTATAAACAAACTGTTTTACCGTTTTAGTATTTAAGACCTGATTAGGATTTGGGTATTTGATACTCGTTGGAACCGGAACCAAGCTAGTAGGAAATTACTAGACTGATTTTTTTTTTTTTTTTAAGTTTTTTTCTTTTACGAGGGGCCTATTGCCCACAGGATACAACGCAAGGGAAAATATCTTAGGTGCCCTCGACCGGTCCCTAATAACTCCCTACAGCCTCCTTAATTTCTTCATTGATCAATCTCTTATTCAAATCATTAATTATACCAGTTAATTACCACGAAAACACAATCTCTGTTTTCGAGCCACAACTCCCTGACTATTTATTTTACAGTACAAGGTTGACAGAATAAATAGGTTTCTCTTGTGACGTCCCTCGATCATGCTTCTGATGTTCCCACACTTCACATCAATGGAGTTTGATGCTTCAACCATTCAATCACTAGAGAACTTCCATTATTGATATTATTGATCTACTATTCGATGCTATATCTAAAAAAATAGGAATTCGTTTGTGTACTACTTTTGAGCTAACTAAGATCTAAAGATTCCTTATCTGTGATGACCTCTGGCATTTCCTTTTGCTTTCCTTCAAATGTTCTTCATACCACCTCCTTATCTCTCTTCTTCTATACCTCCATGAACTTCATGGCAGATATCTGATGGAAGTTGGAAAGCCCTAACACAAAATGTTTTAAAAAATTTGGTGGTACATATTGGGCTTTTTTCTCCATTGATGATCAACAGTTCTCATCACTAGTAGGTAATTTCGATAACTCCCTCTTGTTTATTTCAGTTTTTGTGCAACCAATCTTTTTTATATAATCCCCATTCTGCGCCACCATATCTCGTAATTGGTTTTCTATGGACTTTGTAGTGGCTTCATAAAAGTTTTTACTTTCACTGAATCCTGCTCATGGAACTTTTTTTAACTGGATTTTGGTGGAGATTTATCAGTTTCTATGGATCGAAGGAAAAAAGTTTCTTGGTTTCTGATAAAATGATCTTTCTGCAAGTTCCTGTATTTTATTCTTTCTTATTCCGTGGATGAGAATTAAACTTAACCATGTGTTATGCCGTACCATCATATGCTTTGATAAATGATAAGTATTTCTTGTTCTAGCTGTGCTGGTTACATGATCTTGGTTTCTCTTGAAAAGGCAATGCACTCCATGCTTCTATTCATTCTATTGTTTTGTCGTGGTCTAACTATATTATCTATATACTAATATACACATTTAACTGAATTGCAGCTTGCTCCATAAAGTGAAAACTTATTGTGGTGCACCCAAAAAAAAAGTAGTATATCATGGCAGACTTGGAAAACTTGCTATTGGAGGCCGCAGGAAGAACTGGTGCACCAGGGAGGAACCGACATTCGCGTCCTCCATCCAGGAGGAAGCGGGAAGGTTCATATTCTGATGATGGAAGTGATTCCAAGGATGATGACTCAGATGATGATCGAGGCTACGTAAGCAGAAAGCCTGCTGGATCTCAGGTCCCACTCAAGAAGAGACTGGACCCCTCTGAGAAGGACGATGATCGGGGTAGTCGGGGAGATGATGACGACTATGAAGATGATGATCGTCGGGGCAGCAGTGAAGATTCTGATGTTGGGAGTGACCTTTATAAGGATGATGATGACAGAGAAGAGTTAGCAAAAATGACTGAACTCCAAAGAGAGATGATCCTATCAGACAGAGCTCAAAGAAGAGACGATCAGCGGCTGACGGAGAGGGTTAGAGCAAAGCAGAGTAGTAGTGGGAAGAAGCCCCAACCCGGAAAAGAGACCCCACGGCCACCATCATCCCGTGTACGTTCTTCTGCTAGATCTGCCGAGAGGGCAGCTGCCAAGGATGATGCATTGAACGAGCTACGAGCAAAGAGAATGAAACAGCAGGACCCGGAAGGTCATCGGAAATTGAGGGATGCATCCCGAGGAGGAACTTCTGTTGGCCGGGATTCTTCACCGACCAGGAGAAAGTCCCTCATGGCAGCGAGTCCAAGTAGTTCAAGCCAAAGCGAGAGCCAAAGTGGAAGCCATAGCAGAGGCGAGGGATCGGCAGGGGATGAGGACTTGGGAGAGAGTGACGAGGACAGACCCGGGAAGGATGCACTGACATTTGAGGATATCAAGGAGATTACAATTCGGAGATCCAAACTAGCAAAGTGGTTCATGGAGCCCTTCTTTGAGGAACTGATTGTTGGTTGCTTTGTGAGGGTTGGGATTGGGAGAAAAAAGAACATGAGCATGTACAGGCTATGCATGGTGAAGAATGTTGATGCCTCGGACCCTGATAAACAGTACAAGATGGAGAACAAATTCACACACAAGTACCTGAACTGTATCTGGGGCAGTGAAAGCTCGGCAGCTAGATGGCAAATGATCATGATATCGGACAGCCCTCCACTTGAGAAGGAGTTCAATGAATGGGTGGAGGAGGTGGAGCGTAGGGGTGGAAGGATGCCAAGCCGTCAGGATGTGCTGGAGAAGCGGGAAGCCATACAAAAAACCTTAACTTATGTTTACTCTGCTGCAACTGTGAAACAGATGCTGCAAGAGAAGAAATCAGCTTCATCAAGGCCTTTGAACGTTGCGGCTGAGAAGGATCGTTTGAGGAGGGAAATGGAAGTTGCAGAGAGTCGTCGTGATGGAGCAGAGGTAGAGAGGATCCGGGCGAGGTTACTGGAGCTCGAGACCTCTCGGCAATCAAAGGTAAAAGATGCCAAGGCTTTGAGGCTGGCAGAGATGAACAAGAGAAATAGGGCTGAAAACTTCAAGAATGCCTCTGAATTAAAGCCAGTGAACACAAGTTTGAAAGCTGGAGAAGCAGGATATGACCCATTTTCTAGGAGATGGACGAGGTCGAGAAATTACTACGTAGCAGACGCTGCGGGAGGAGATGAGGCTGTTGCAGCAGATGATGGTGATCTCGCTGCCGCTGCTGCATTATCGGTTGGAGGAGTTAGCAATGGTGGCGCTGGTCTGGCTGCAACAGCTGCAGCTTTGGAAGCGGCGGCTGGTGCAGGAAAGTTGGTGGATACAAATGCACCTGTTGATCTAGGAACTGAATCAAACTCTCTGCACAACTTTGAGCTACTAATCTCATTGGCGGAGCTGCAAAAATTTGGAGGACCACAAGGAGCTCATTTGGGATTCATGGCGAGGAAGCAGAGGATAGAGGCAACCGTTGGAATTCGAGTACCAGAGAATGATGGTAGGAGGCATTCTCTAACGCTTACAGTTAGTGATTACAAACGACGGAGAGGTCTTCTTTGAAAAATGAATTGGAATCCCCATGCAGTAATTGTTCATCAGGTAAAAATTTGTTCCCCCTTGCACTTTTGGTGTTAGTTACAATGGATGGAACTGGGTAGATAATGTTAGAAAACTTACCAATGGCAAATGGTTAGGAGGGTTTGTAGTTTTTAACTTTACTGTCTGGTATTGTTGTTGGTACCTTTGACTTTGACTTGTTACCATTCTTTAAGTTTCATAGACAATTTTAGATAGCAGAATGGCTTTCTTTTCACGTTGAGTCTCTCTCTCTCTCTCTCTCTCTCTCTCTCTCTCTCTCTCTCTCTCTCTCTCTCTGGGTTTGTACAGATAACAGAAACCCTGTTTTTTAATGTGTGTTAGGGCCTTGTGGGTTTGTACAGAACAGAAAACTGTGTTGTAATGTCACTTGTGTGGCTGTCCTTCTATTGGCAAGGGCAGGGTTTTTTTATTAGCAGGTTGGTCTCAGGGCATTTTGAATTCTTGATGATAGGATTAGCATATGCTGTGCTTTGGCGTGCTTGAGTTTGTGGCTGTTGGATGTTTCTACATAAATGCAATATGGTGGTGAGAACCACCAACCTCCGCCATGAACTTGGCTTGCAAAAGCGGGTATGCAGTGTGCACAGACTGATCTCTTTTTCTTTTTAGTAATGAGTATGACGCGGCAAAATTGATCATGGCGCAAGTCCAACGGAATTGGAAAATTTTAAAATCCAATTGCTTTGCTCCTGCCTGAATCTCATGGTTCGCCGACTCGGAGTCGGTGGCCGACTCGGTGGTGTGACCGAGTCCGAGTCGGAACAGAGTCGGAACGAGTCAGTCAAAAATGGGAAAGATAAAAGAAAAATAAAAAATATTCGAGTCAACCGAGTCAGTCTAGTTGACTCAGCTGAGTTAGACTGAGTCAACATTTTGACAGAGTTTCAACCGAGTCAAACAGAGTCAGTAATTTTTTTGTTTTTGTTAGTGTTTTGATGTATATTGCTTGATTTCTTGTGTTAGTTATTGTAGGTTGTGGTCAAATGATGACCTTATTCTACAAACCATAATTAATTTTTATTAGATAAATTCAATTTATCAATAGGCTGAATTTTTTAAAATTTTTACCGATATGACTCTGCCAAGTCGGACCTACCGGAGTCGGCCGAGTCAACAGAGTTACACCCGAGTGGACCGAGTCACGACCGAGTCAGTAGAGTCGGAAAACCATGGTTCTAGATTCACTGAATCTAGAACCCGCCACCAAGTTTTTGGTGCCGGTTGATACAACTTTCTGAAGTTGGAAGTCATTAAGAAGGGGTCTGTGAGGTTTACGTTACAGCATCATGCAGTGTCATCGCAGGATTCCACAATCTTAGACAGTTGAATTGCAGGAGCAGCTCACTCTGGCTTCAATAAATACCCTTGGCTCCCGATCCCACCCGGACCGATCCTTAGTTCGGTTGAGTTGGGCATTTGGGCTGGCCCAGTCGTCTGGTCTGGTTCTTTTTCCTGAAATTTTTAGGGCAGGCTTGGGCCAACGGGCTGGAATGATTTTAAGCTTGGTAATGACTTGAGAACAATGAAATACTCATGATGGTGTATTTATTTTGGGTGATGTTAAAGGGATTCCTCAAAATGTTGGGGGGTTAGACAGGATAAGGGGGTGGACAAAATACTTCAAAATGGTTGGGGGGGATGGACATAATTTTACTAAGGGGGTGGTTACCTAAAAATGGGTTGTTATCTTTCCACCCAACCGTAAAAAATCTCAAACTGAACCATCATCTTCACCCACCTCACTCCCACTTCACCATCGGTCACCTCCCATTCCACCGCCGACAACTCCCCTCCACCGCCGGCAACTCCATTGCCGACTACATTTTTCTTTTTTGATTTTTTCCACCGCCTCCACCCTCAACCACCTCTCTAGAACTCGACTTTCTTTAGATCTCACCCTTCTCTATCTAGCTAGATCTCGTCCTCCCCATAGATTAAAAGAAAAAAATTCAGTTAAAAAATATTTCAGATCTAAAAAAATTTCGAAGAAGATGACGAATTCTACCATTGGTGGTTGAGTTTTTCAGGAAAACTCAACCACTGATGGTCGAATTTTTCATCAAAACTCAACCACT
>MVGT01000183.1:172311-213249 GCA_002174775.1 Macleaya cordata | reverse complement strand
TGAACTTTTTTTTGTTTGTGTAATGGCGAGGGAAAAGAAGGGGAAGGAATGAAAGAAGGAGAACGAAGGAAAGAAGGGGAGGGAAGGAAAGAAGGGGGTGGGTCCTCTCGTTCTTTCTCCCTCTTTCTTTTAGTCTTCTCTCTGTCTCTCTTTTTCACTCCTGTCTCTTTCTATAATTTTTAGGTGGCCGGTGGTAAGGTTGAGGTGGCCGGTGGTGGAGTTCCGTTCAGTGGCCGGCGATAGAGGTGAGGTGTTAGTTTAATTTACACCCTCACCACCCCCTAGTAAAAAGAAAGAAAAAATTGAAAAGGTGATTTTAGACTAAAAGCCCATTTAACTTGTCCATCCCCCAACATTTTGAGGAACCCCTTTAACAGCACCCTTTATTTTTGGCATATGTGGAGGAGGAAGGAGCAGGTTTTCTTTGCTCTTTTCTTCTCCAGGGCAGGCTTGGGCCAACTTTGACTACTCTTCTACCTATTATGATCTGTTTCTTGACTTCTCTAGGTATATGAATTTTCTTTGAACACCAAAAAGAATATTGGAAAATGAGTAGGGACCTTGGTGGTCCTTTGTCTAGAGGACCACTCCCAATCATTGCTGGCCATGTGTATTGCAAAGCATCTCTTCTCTATCCGCTAAAGAGCAATGCCATCCATTAAGCCTACTTACATGTACTGTTACTTACGCATGTGGCAGCATTGTACAAATCACATTCAAGTTAAAGTCTTATATATGTTTAATTTAAGATGGTGCCGCATATTGTAGATACATGTTTTGTAGGTCCGAACTCTGAATATCATTTTCCATCTCGTAAATCTTTGAATAGGTTTATGGGATAATTTGTGATACACGTGGAAAGATGCCGTTGGATGGTCCGCTAAATGGAGGACCTGGTTCCTCTTAGCATCTCTTCACTACCAGAATTAACTGATGATTATTTTTTTCTTAAAAAATGTAGAGAGAGAGGAAAGGAGAAAATAACTTCTTACACCTTCTTATCTACTAATATTTACCAAATAAATCCTTAATTATCTTTAAAAAAAAAAAAAAAACTGGTAAAACTGAGTCAACTGACCACCAAGTTTAGACCTAGCTAGCTAATCACACGTCCTAATCACGTGGATTGAAACCTTCAACCGTTCATTGAATCACACTTTCTTCTTCTTTTACCAATCTCAGTAATCTCCAACTAGCAGCTACATAATAACTGACGACAAATTATTAAAAACAATCCAAATTACCTGTTCCACCCAATTGACCCCCCACCCCCCACCAACCCAAACACCACCACCAGAGAGAAAGAAGTTTTAAGTTTTGCATTGAGTTTCATGAGAATATATTGTATAGGAATCTTATTAGGAGGGAAAAATTCCTAATTATGTAAAAGAACTTTTGATGGGGTGGGTTATAGCTAGGTGAATTTTTTGGAAGGTGATCTCTAGGCATCATCCTTACAAAAAATCAGTCCTAATTTATTTTTTTTACTTGACAAACATGGATTAAATTATAACCTGAACCAGAGTTTGGGATAGTGTTTCTCTGTTCAATACATTTATGAAGCTGACCCAAAACCTGATACTACCTAAAACATACCCATTTTGTGCTCCAACAGTAACTAATACCAGAAACCAGTTACGGCTGAATAATGTGATCGAGATGGATCAGGTGGAGGTTTCTTGATTAATTTGATTTTCGATGCATTTCTTGGAAGCCCATAAAAGTCCGGCCCATTAAAGCTCGTAAACGCTTCCAGCTAGGGGTGTCAACGGGTCGGTTCCGGATCGGAACCTAAAGGTTCCAGATCCGGTCCCGTTTATAAGAAGCGGTTCCGGATTCTTTCGGTTCCGGTTCCGGAACCTCAATTGGTGGTTCCGGATCCGGTACCGCTAGGATCCGCGGGTACCCGCGGGTACCCGATACCCGTTTTAAATTATTATTTTTTTATTTTTTTCACACAAAACCTATTTGTATTTTGTATTTTCGTATTTTATTCAATTATAAAATTTATTTTATTATAAAATTTATTAAATAATAGTCATTGGGTTCTTTTTTTAATTAAAAAAAATTAAAAAAAATTGAAAAATTGTTATATAATAGTAAATTAAACTATAAAATTATAGAATTTATACGGAACCGGGTACCCGCGGGTACCCGTTGGGTGGATCCGAAATGGATCCGAAAAATTTCGGATCCAAAACGGGTAGATCCGAAATGGATCCGAAATTTATCGGATCCACAAAGTGAGGTTCCGGAACCGCAAAAAACAGTTCCGGTACCGGTTCGGTTCCGGGTTTTTGGGTACCAATTGACACCCCTACTTCCAGCTTGTCCAGTGCACCAGCCTTTGCATAAGCTGACAGAGCAACCGGGGCATTAATTATAGAGTGAGGTTATATAGCCCCTCTTATATAACTCCCCATATGAGGCCTACATACAATGCATTCAGGGGCTGATTTTTAGAGAGGATGTTCTTCTCACTATGTATATCATCGTATTATAAAAGCAGCTTGTTTTAAAACTTCTAATCCCCTCAAATTAGCCCTTAAAAATTTGGTAAGTTTTAAACTTTTATTTTGACCATTGATTTATAGGGGCAGATTTATGAAGTTAGAAGTTTTAGAACTAGCTGATTTTAGGTGAGTATGTTCTCCTCACCATGTAGATCATCCTCTCCAAAGATTAATTCCTTGATGCATTTCATGTGGGCCCTACAAGGTGGAGGAGTTATTATTGGGTTATTTAAGGGGGACTATATAACCTCACTCTTGATTATATATACACCCGCACACCCACAATAATTCGGTAGTGCTAGGGTTACCGAAAAACCTAAAGAATAATCTACAGAAATGAACAGTTTTGGGTTTGACAAAAATCACAAAGATATGTGATACAAATTATGAGGATGTGTGAATACGCACTACCATCAGATTTTAATTCTGTAAGTTTTTCCGGAGGATTATGCAATAAGTATAGCATTATCGTTCTTAATTTCCGTCGTCACCAGTAGCGGATCTAATAAGGAGGGTGGTCAATTGACCACCCCTGTTTTCAAGTTTTCGTTGTAAGATACTTGAAACTTGACCACCTTATGAAAGTTTGATAGTAGTGTGTGACACTTTTACTCTTTAGTCACTATTTGTGCTAAGTGCAAACCTAAGTATTTATCTTTCTTTTATTGCACCATTTGTGACTTTTTAAATAATTAATTATTTTTTTATAGGCAACAATTGACCCATTTGCAAATAAAGATTTTCTTTTATTATCCAATTTTTTCCTCTTTTTTCCACTTTCCCTCCATGCGTCCATCAACCAATCAACAACAAAATTAACCCATAATCTAAAAGTGGAACTTTAAACGGTTAGATGAAGAAAGAAATACACACTAATTTGAAAAGAGGGCAGACAAAATATCTCTCTATATAGATTAGTCTCTCTTTACAAATTTTAGGATATGGCTTTGTAAAATACATAGGATTTACAAGTAAAACTCAATGAGGACAATTTGTAAAAATCTTTTACTACAATTAAAAAGTGAGTTCTTTCTGAATTCCTCTTTGCGTTGTGTGTGTATATATTATGCTACCGCCGCTCAACTCCTAAGTCAACGATGACCTGGTCAACGTTGACTCGCTCACCTTGTAGAAAATTCGTGGATCCGCCACTTGTAGTCACACATGGGTGGGAGCGCTATCAGTTCCAAGGAAAAATCGTTTATTTCTTCCACTTGTCACAGCTGATACAATAGCCTGTCGATCTGTGGATCTCTCTTTTTAATTAAGGGTCTTGTTAAGGCACACGATAAGGATATTTTTGAAGGGATTTTTTTGCAAGTTATGGGTCTTCAAATCAGCTGAATTTTTGTAAACATAATATTATCATTATTTATAAGATGTCAACAAAAAATCAGTTCAATCGGAGATATCTAACCCTCTAAACAAATCACTTTAAATGTCAGTCGTTCATTCATACTATTAAAGTCTAAATTAAGTATTTGTGATGCTAGAGGGTGCTAGAGGACTCCGATTGAGCTGATTTTTTTAGATATGATCCAAATAGTATAAATAACATACATATAAAAAAATAAGCTCATTTGGACAAATTTAAGAAACTAAACAAAACACAAAACCGAAAAACTTATCATGTACCCTTAGGGCACATGTTAACAAAATCCTTTAATTAATACTGGAAGGCAGTATTTATGTGGCTGTAATCCTCCTTGAAATAATTATGCATTTTTGTTGAGAAGAAGATGCTGAGGTGTCACAGTTGCAGCTAGTTCGTGGACGGACGGACCCACCTCTCGGGTTTAGTAGTCGGTGTGGGACAGTAAGGACCAACAGCCGTAATCAAGCACATGGGAGCCTATGCTATCCTATCCTATCCTATGATCCTCCCTGGTGGGGGTGGGGGGAGTACGGTTGCCAACCACCACTCTGCCCTATTCTATCTGCGGGAAAGAAGGACCAAGCAGACGAGGACGACCCAGGAGGAGGAGGAGTTGGTAGCTTCGGAGAGGGAAAGATTGTCGGTGAGACAGAATGACTGCCGTGCCAATCCATGCTTTCTCTTGGTTATTACGTTCCTGTCCTTATTTTTAAACTCTTTCAAAATTATCCTATCACCATTCACAACCAAACAGCAGTGAAAATAATCATGGCACATTTTGGTTTTGGTAACGGGTGATGCTACACATACTCTCACTCTTGCTGTATTTTTTATTACCAAAGCTATTTATGAAGGCATGGTAATTTTAGAATTGAGGCAAATTACCAACGGTAAAGAATTAATTTGGAACTGTCCCATGCAGAAGCAGTAAAATATATAGTAAGGAATGTAGTAGGTTTAACATTTTTCTTTGGTAATAATACACTTAAAAAGAGTTAGGATACGTTTATAGTCCACTAAGCTTACAGTCGAAAACATTGGGCTGCGGGAATAACATGGAAATTTATTTTAAGTGAAAATGTTTTCCTCACCATGTAGATCATTATCATGTAGAGGAGCCCATTCTATGACTTTTAATCCCATCATCAATTGATTACAAATCAATGATAAAATGTACGGCTCAATTACTGTTTCAATCTCCAAATGATGGAGTTAAAAGTATTAGAATTGGCTAATTTTCATTGATGATGATGGACATATTGAGGAGCACATCCTCCTTGAAAATCAGTCATTAGAACATCTCCATGTAGACCATATAGGTCACTATATTAGATTGTAAATTTAACTAAAATCATTGTAAAGGGATCCTGACTCGACTTAAAATTTAGAATTAATTTAGATTTACCAATCATTGGAAACCATTGTTTGCACATAGACCCATGTAATTGTCACAGGGTTGTGCACAATTTAAAAATATTCAAGTACTCTTTATTATTGATGGTTGATTTTTGAATATTTGTAAGTTGGTTATTTTTTTATAAGAACCGGTTTGGTTCTTACCAAGAGGTCAGCACGAGCAGCCCAAATAACACACAAAGTAACCAGTAACTAAAATAATCTTCTTTCTTGTTATTAATTAATCACTCAAGGGAATACTTATCCTACTAAAATAGTAATCATATGAAATAGATACTCCTAATAATAAAAACTACTTAAAATATAAATAATATTCTTTCTAAAATAATTAATATTATATTATTGCTAAAATAATAGTTAACTAGTATATAATCACTTTTATTCAATGTCTTGATGTTCTGCCACGTGCAAATATTCGTCACGCCTCAACGAAGGTCCCACTAGTCGACTAGTATCGAAGATGGTGGCGCCAATTTCGATTAGCGCAACGATCCGCTGGATCCAATGGTCTGAGAATATCAACGCCCGGGTTCGACAATGTTGGGTCTCGACTTAGCAGGATCAGGACACAAATGTGATCTTATCATTCCCCCCCTTGACATGGACTTTGCCCTCAAGGTCCAATCCAAATCCAACTGCTTCTTGTGGTACATTATTTTCCTTAGTCTTTAAATCGACAACAACTTGATCAATGGTTGGGATTGGATTGGAGTCTTTCTCGGGCACTGAAGATGACAATGAAAGAGATGATGATGATGAGGTAGGCGAATGGATATCATTTGTAGTAGTTTCTTATCTTTTACTATGCGCTCTTCTTTTTCCTTTACTAGTGTTTTTTTTAGCGATAGGAATAGACTTTGTGTATTTATAATTAGGCAAAATAAAAATAAATTAATTAAAAAATATATAAAAAGCAAAAAAAAAAGAAAATAAAGAAGAGAATTTAATTTTTTATAGAATAAAGTTGTATTAACTTCCTATCACATTAGAATTTAAAAATGTTAGCAGTGTTTCTTCTTTCGAGGTTTCTCTTTCTTACCTTTCCTTTTTATTTATAATTAGCACTAGTCTGTTTGAAAATATAATTTAAAATTGTTTACAAATAAAAATAAAAATAAAGAAAAGAAAAGAAATATATTATAATTTAAAGGCAAAACTGAATTAGAAAGAAAAATTAAAATCCCATCACAGAAGCTTCTATAACTCTACCTAACATGTATAAGAAAGCAAAGGTTGGTGAAATCTCAAAAGGCAATACCCCTTTAATTTGGATGGTTTGATTGTTTTTTGGATTTTCTTTTTGGCTTCGACATACCTTTTTTGTTTGTTTTATGACTTTTAAGGTATCTTCTTTGGAGCTAAGCCTCTAACCTTCTCTCTCCAGTCTCCATCCTTCTTCTTCTTCTTATTTTTTAATCCTTCTTTATTTTTTTTCCTTTTTAAATTCAAATTATCAGAAAATCAGACAGGGTTGTTATTCCAAATCCATTGGGTTTGGTTCAATGGTCAACAAACATGAGTTTCCCTTGGTAATATTGAAAATAATTTGTATTTGTGATATGTATCTCAAATTTATAGCTGCTTGCTGCAGTATCCTAAATGAGTGACCACTTAATTTCATTGAAAACATCGGAATGATTTTAACTTAGAATTGAAAAACACTTTTGGATCTATATAAGATGTAGATTCAAAATTAATTTTCGGAACAAGAACCACATGAACAATCGACATCTTCAATTTCATAGAATTGAAAAACAAATCACTTTAAATATAAGCCGTTCATTCACAATATTAAAGTCTAAATTAAGTTTTCCGAGAGAGTGCTAGAGGTCTCCGATTAAGTTTATTTTTTTAGATACGATCTAAATAGTGTAAATAACATATATATCCAAAAATCAACCAATTTGAACAACTTTAAGAAACTAAATAAAACAGAAAACTTAAAAGCTTATTATGTAACCTTAAGGCAAATGTTAACAAAATCCAAAAAGTAATTTAATTGGATGGGTTGTATGAGTTGGTCATATGTGTTGAGGTGGATAATTTATTGATGGATTGATCTGTCATTTTGTGAGTGGGTCCTACTTTAGCTAGATAACCAACCGACCAAGCCATCAAAATGGTTGTGCTTGATTTTTTTAATTTAAAGTCAATCCTTTAGAAATATTATCAAAAAGAAATTAAAATAAGTAAAGGATGCATGCATGGACAAGCTTATCTTTGGTGATGGTGTTCCATACAAGTATTTTTTTTTAATGGGACTATTGCCTAAGTTATATTTGTGGCATAGATACACGCAGTCGTCACCAACAAACGCAGGAAAGGCACCCACTAACAGGCACAGAGAAACTGTCAATAACATTGTAGCTATATTTATTATCAGATTATATGGGACAAACTTAATGGCAATACCACGACCGAGAAGTTTTGATCCCAAGACCTCCCACTACCAAAGCTTTATGGGAGGGATGCACAACCATTAAGCCAAAGGCACATGTGCATGTTACATACAAGTATTACAATTTTAATATGTTTTTTTAATAAAATATTAATATGTAATTCTTACAAATATCACTGTCATAAATCATAATTTTATATATCTTTTTCAAAAAAAAATAAGTAAAATAATAATTCCCTTTATTCAATTTGGCAAACAAAAGTTCAAAAATTTAGGATTTTTTTTTAAACAAGTTTTACCACTTAAAACAAATTCTTCCCACTAAATACTAATTATAAAAGAGTATAACTACTCTCATGTAAAGGTAAATCTATACTATTATAATAAGACTCGAATTGATTACACATTATGTTTGTGTGTGCACCACAAACTAACAAATAAACAAACTATGTATTTTCACTAGGGCTGTCAACGGGTCGGTTCCGGTTCGGGTATTGAACTACTCAAAACCGGAACCTATAAAAACATGTCGGTTCCAGTTCCTATCGGTTCCGGTTCCGGTTCCATATCAAGTGGAACCATAACCGGAACCTATAAAAAACTCGGGTACCCGGCGGGTATCGGGTACCCATTGGGTATTCTAAAAAACGAACATATATTCCAAAATTTTCAACTTTTCTAATTTTTTTTTAAATTTTTTCCATTTTAAACAAGTATTTATTTCTTATCTATAATTATTACACAAGTACCCAAATAAATCAATTCTAATTATATGGTCAAATCAAAGATCACAAAGATTTCATTTATTTAATCAACATTGAAATTATGAAAAATTTCATTAAAAAATAGAAAATACAAAGAATACACCAAAATTTGGCCAAAAAAATCAGCTCCACATATTGGAACACTAGTTCATGAAAAAGAAAAATCCAAATTTCAAAAATTGGAAACCCAATACCCTCAAACATCTTCATTTCCACCACTAAAAATCAAATCTACTCTTAATTATTTAGGAACCGATTACCCGACGGGTACCCGTCGGGTATACCCGAATTGGAACCGAAATCTAAACGGTTCCAATCGGGTAGACCCGTTACGGACCCGATTTTTTTCGGGTCCATAAAATGTGGAACCAGAACCGAGATTATCGGTTCCGGTTCGGTTCGGTTCCGGGTAAATGGGTACCCGTTGACACCCCTAATTTTCACCGGATCTTTACTTGTTCCATGTCTTTTATTCTTAAACTTCACTTAGACCTATTTATAAAATTTGCACATGATCTAATGGATGATTCTTTTAGTATAATATTGTTGCCTAATACTTTTTTTTAGTGTAATTCAATTGAGTATCGACCCGCATTTAATGCCAAACAACTAGGGTCCACAATGTGATTGGGGTGGAGATGGAGGATTTAAACGGTAAACTCTATCGGGTGATGCTAGAATGCCTGTAAATTGCGTGGGAATTGTCTACCAAATGAAGCTGGACGTAGACCCAGCAATGGGTTACCCGCGGGTCGACCCGGATTAGCGGGTTAGCGGATCAATATTTGTAAACCCTAACCCGGACTAAACAGGTCAACTTCTTAAACCCTAACCCTAATAGGGTTGACCCTAACCACGACCCTAGTGCTCTTAGTTATTTTTTACAACACAAATTACTCACCAGAATTAAATTCATTACCATTTTCTTTATAAATAAAACTAAAATACACTTGATAAGCACAAATAATCTATAAGAGATGTCTAAAACAGTATCTAATAAAAAAAAAAAAAAAAAGTGAACTTCACTAGAAAAAAATTAAAAAAAACACACTTAAATGCAAAGGCTCCGATAGAGAATCAGACACAAATAATAAATCACAGGCAAAATTAAACCAAATGACCATTTAAGAAATCAAATCTTAAAGAAAAAAAAAACAGGTGGAAGTTCGTGAACGGTCCATTCATGTAAATCACTTAACCCCAACTTAAATAAATAGAGATATATTGGACTTGGAGGGTAGATAAAGAAGTGATTGAAAACAAAAATCAACCTGGAACAGCCACCGACAGTCGTTTCCTCGTTGGCAAATAGGAGATCTGCCTACTATGTGTTTCAGTCGGAGGTTTTAGGTTTTTCAACTTATGTTTCAACTTTCCCCTTTTAAATAAGAGGCCGGATATATGTACAGGCTTAAATGTACAGGTTAGATGTACAGCCTCTTGTGGGGCCAATATGAGGCTTATCTAAGAGTTGAGATTTTGTGAAAATGTTCTTCTTACCATGTAGATCATTTTCACCAAAAATCAGTGAATTCTAAAACTTCTAGCCTCACTAAAAGTTGTCTCTATTTCTCACCGTTAATTTTTAATTAAATTCCGATCAACATTTGGTGGGGCTAAAAGTTTTAGAATTGACTGATTTTTGGTGAAGATGATCTACATGATTAGAAGAACATTTTAACAAAACCTCGGCCCTTAGATCAACCTCGTGTGGGCCCCACAAGAAGCATAAAAAGTAAAAGACTTAAAGCCAAAAAAAAAAAAAAAAACCTTTAACTCAACAAAACAAGTAAAACCTAAAAGCATTCTGACAAAAAGTAAAACCTAAAAGCTACCCAGTCGGTCAAAACCTTGAGAGTTTAAAGTTAATAGTTTATTTATTAGTAATTTAATTATTAAAAGCCAAAACATATATAATATTAGAAAGCTTATAAATTTTGGGGATTACTCGTTCTATAAAGGGCAAAAAATCCAACTCTAACCCTATCCGTTTAGTTGATGGGTCGAGTTAAGGTAGGGTCAGGGTGGGTCGGGTTAGGGTAGAGTTGACGGGTCGGGTCAGTTTTTGCCAAGTCTACCTAGACGGTTTGGATTGCATTGAGATTAATTTGGGAAAGGATTAAGTTTGAGATGAGATTCAAATCACAAAGAGATAATGACCTTTCGATTGGAATGTGATATGAGAATCCGGCACAAAGTGCGGAGGGCATCCATGTTAAATTACACAAGTCAACGATATCAACTCCGCCATTTTTCTCTCAAAAGAAATCACAAGAAAATTTTAATATGTATGTTGTACATAAGACTTTCATTATTTGTTATCTTAAATTTAATATAGGCTAACCAAAAAAATATTAACCTAAAAGTTGTCATCACGTGATAGCTTAAATGCATAAGATATTTAAAGCAAAATCTTAAGATTAAAATCCGCCCACCTTGCAATCTTAATTATTAGGATATAAGATTTTAAAGTAGCACGTTTAAGACTTTAAGTTAATAATTTATTGGCCACGTATCATTTTCATGTATGTAATAAGGCACATATGTGCTTATACATCCATTAAATTTAGGACTCATCATTTGGCTTTATAAATTTTTGCTAATTAGGAGCACGTTTTTTGTATTATTTTTTCTGATTGATCCAATTTCATGTAACCACTTAAAAAGTTACTTTTTGACTTATATAAGTCAAAAAGCAAAAAAGTTCGTATGGTAACATATTTTGAAAGTGACTTCTAAAAGCAAAAAAGTTATTTTTTTAGCAAATTGTTTTTGATTTTCTACTTCTTAGAAGTTGCTTTTGCTCGAGTACCGTGTAATAACTAATAACTCATCATTATTTTAGACTTATAAGTCAAGAATTTACCATACAAACTTCTCCTTATTTTTTTACTTCTCACAAGCACTTTTATTTTTTTTAGAAGTTGCCAAACACCCTCCGTAGTATGCATGTATTAAGAAGGCATAATAACCAATTAAGGACGCAACAATGAACTGTTGGTTAGTTAGGTGGTACTGGTGGTGGGAGCATGCCTAACTAACTACATACAGCTGCATGATCTAATCAAACTTTTATTTTGGTACGTAATGCGTGCAATAATGCCTGTATCTGAGCTAGCTACTGATGCCCCATAACCAAATTATTAGGTTAATTATCGGTCTCAAAATGAGAATTTTTATTGAAATCTGAATAAAATAATAATAATAATAATAATAATAATAATAATAATAATAACCCTAACCTACCCTGGGAACACCTATCACTGACGCATTTAACTTGACCTTAACTTGATTCGTGGCTAAATGATGAGTCACAATTAGGATTGGTTTTTTTTTTTTTTTTTTTCTTAGCCTAAAAAGTAAAATCAGTGTTGATCGACCCACATGACTCACTGGTCATGTAGGTTTGTTGAGAATATATAGTCGCCTTGCCATTCAATATATAAAATCGAATCAACCGTGACCCTCACTCGTTATAATTAAATCTAATTCACGTAACATCATCATCATCAGCATCTCCATTGTTTAACTCCCTTCAATTAATTTGGTTGGATTAGCTGAATCAAAAGACTAAGAATCACGTTTTTTCTTGAAAATTTTTTTTTTTTGAAAGAATTTTGTATGAGACGTGAGTATGCTTCCAAACGTGCAGAGAACGTGTGTTTTGTAGGCTCCGTACGTCATGGATATGATAATCTTTTTCATGTCTAATATTACAGCAACGGATCACAAAAATAGAAATAAAGCATAGACAAATATAACTTATTACAAAATATATATTTTTTTAATATGATGAACACGTGTTTAGGAATGAAGTATTGATTAAACACCATGGAATTCATGGTTTTCTTTGTTTTTACGAAAATATATACAAATAATTATTGTACTTAAACTAATAAAGTAAAAAAAAAAAATCAAGAGTTTAAGTTCTTGAAACATAAAAATACGTCTAAGATAGTCTACTACCAAACACCGGTTAAGAGCATCTAAAACAGTCTTAGGTCTGTCCTATTCTGGAAATTAGTTGAATGCTCTCCGAGACTGTGAACATCCAGATTAAAATAAATAAATTAAATTCAAGTTTATAGGAAGTAGTTTGAAGACACGCTCCACAATGGTGGAGAATTTAAAACTAGCCAAATTTTAAAAGGATATTGCTAAACTTACAGCAAATTCCTACATAATTTCCTACCGAAAGTTAATCCGATGGTGGAACTATTTTCACATATCATCGTGATTTGCATCTATCCTAAAGTGGTATGCGTTCACCGTAGATTGTGGTTTCTGTAGAAAATTCTATAGACTTTTCGGTAACCCTAGCATCATCGATTTTAAAAACTTGGTTTAAATTCAAAAGAAAAAGAAGAAGAACAAGTGAGGGTCCCACCATATTCACTTCACTTTTTCTTTAAATTTAATTGGTTTCACATCAATAATTAATTTTTGTGAATAAAATTTACGGGTGAGAATAAATTACCCTTTAAACCCGCCTTGCAATAGGCAGGCACCTTTTGAAGTCTCCGGCTGAGGCGAGACCTAAAATCTCACCTAGAACTAAACAAGGTTTCATATCTCATTTTATTAAAAAAATTTATAGTCTGGTAATTTGGATAGGGGATTTTAGGAAGAGATTTTGTGAAGACTAGAGATTGTTGAAAAATTAGGTAAAAATAATATATTAGGGGATTTTGGCAAAAAAACTGCTACTTGAAAAATATTTTAGGATTCAGCCCAACAAATGTTTTCTTTTAGTCTAAAGCCTCTGGGGGTTTCAGTCAGTTACCCAGGGGCCTTAGACTAAATGAAAACGTTTGTTGGGCTTAATCCTAAAATATTTTTCAAGTAGGAGTTTTTTGCCAAAATCTCCATAATTTATTAAAACATCGAATTTAAAAATTTAACAAATAGACCGTTGTAGATGTTTTGTTATGTTTTAGGCAAATTTATCATCCTTGGGCTAAATTTACCTTATGTAATATGAATGCTCTAAGTGCATTTCCAATGCAAATGTGCTCTTTTTTCTATGTGGTATAGTTCTTAAGACTTGCTTCACACGTGGTAAAAAAATCTCTACAATTTATGTTGAAGAGAATAATCTGGATATAAAGAATACGCCAAATATAACTTTGTGAGAAACACGTACAACTCATAAGAATATTTATGACTCGTTTGAATATTAGTACACGAAAAATGAGATGTTATTGCACATTATATTATAAATAAATAAAATTAGATGAAAATATAAAAATATAAAAATGTTCCTATTTTAAAATGCATTTCAAAAGTTATAATATAAGTATATAAATAAAATTTTCACACTTCATTCATTATTAGAAAAGGCCCTTTCCTTTATGTAATACTATATAGAAAGATAGATAGATCATAGATAAATTATTATTAAAAATGATATTATATTTATTATTTAATAAATATGTCGTTTTTTTCTTCTTTCGCTTTTATATATTTGAGGGGATAGCTTACCAACCACTTGGGCTCCGGGCTTCCCCCTTCGTCACTTTTCGTCCACTCACAGCTTATCTACCTATCTATCTTCTAAAAATAGAAACCTAACATTTTCAATAAAGACAAACCAAAATTTATAAGCTAAACAAAAAAAAAAAGAAAAGATCACAATTCAAGAAATTCCAATTTACAGAAAATCAAATTAAAAAAATTAAAATTCTTAAGAAAACCATAAATTATTTTCTTATATTAACCTGCCATTTTGCCAATTTTAGTTATGATGATTTTAAATTTAATTATTATATATATTCATTAATTAATTTGTTTAAAAAATTTCAAGAACCCATGCCTACACAAACATTCCTATAATGCCACAGCATAATTTGATCAACTTGGGTTTTGGGTTAATAAAAGTTATAAGAACTAGAATTGAAATATAATAAATAAAAACACCAAATTTATATTCTAAATAGTAAGGTAAAGAGCACATATAAACACCCTACCAAGAACCACAATGTTGCTTCTATAAATGGACAAACATCCCACAAAATCTTTTTCCAGATGAAGACACCAAGCCTAGCTTGTTGTTCTACAATCATCTCAATTTTGCATAATAAACTTCATTCATATTAGAGGAAATTAAGAGTAAGGACTCAAGACATACCAATAAACAAAATTCTGTTTATCATCCTCAGTGTTTTTTTTCCCTCTCTGTAATGTGGTAATCAATTTGCTTCTAAGAACTTTAACTAAGATTGTTTCATCTACAAGCCTTTTTTAAATATCAAGAGCATAATAAAATCAAAAGACATGAACCAAAAGCATAAAAAAGAAGAAGAAGAAAAAAACCACTGAATTAATATATTCCATGAAATTTTCTAAATAATAGTTAATAATGTTTATGTACTAATAATAATTGCTCTATTATTTATACAAATTTGAACAATAAGAGAAAAGTACAGAGATATAAACATAATAACAATCTCTACTTTTTTTTTTCTCTCTCTTCTGTATTCTATTAATCCTTCCTACTAAATATAATCAAACCCTAATTTATAATTAATTCATTCAAATTTCATCTCCAAGCTGCTTCTATAATTACTCAAGATTCCACTAGTCAAGCCTAAGAATTCATTACTACTACTACCACTACTTATACTACTATTAGTACTAATACTACCACTACAGTTACACCCTTTACTGTTCTGTAACCCTAAATTGCAAGTAAAACACAGAGTAGTACTTCTCCTCCCATGATCATCAATAGTACTTTTCATTAATGGGTCTGTTGGATTTTGATAAGGAGGGCTAATTCGAAGTTCAAGATTCAAATCAGGGCATCTTTCTTTTCTTGCAATTAATATTGGGTTAATAATATTCTTCTTCTGATCTTGATCTTTGAACTGATCAAACCCATTATCAGCATGAAGATGATCATCAACAATCATCTTTATCTCTAGATGCTCTTTATCTTCATCTTCTTCTTTAGCAAAAGAGATAGTTTTAATTTGCAGCTCCGGTGATACTGACGACTGCTCGTTGATCGGTTTGTGTGTTGTAGGATCAACTCCTCTGCTCAAAAGCTTCCTCCTTATGTGGGTATTCCAGTAATTTTTTATCTCATTATCTGTTCTTCCTGGTAATCTTCCTGCTATCAGAGACCACCTATAACAAGAACAAAAGAATTAATAATCCAAACAACTCAGTTTTATGTGGGTTTTAATTAGTTGATCAAATTTGAGTCTTTGAGGACTTACTTGTTACCAAGAAGGCTATGTAATTTGATGATTAATTCATCTTCTTCATCGGTGAAGTTGCCGCGTTTGAGATCAGGGCGTAGATAGTTAATCCAACGAAGACGACAACTCTTACCACATCGAAGAAGGCCAGCAGCTTTAGGTAGAGACCTCCAACAGCCTTCTCCATGAACTCGGATGTGTGCAATAAGCCTATCATCTTCTTCTTTAGTCCATGCTCCTTTGTTTGTATGAGCTTTCTCACAACATGGAGACCTTCCCATGTAGCAAATCAAATTAAATTTCAACTATTAGCTAGCTAACTATAGCTATTACTAGTAGTACTTGTATAATAAGATGAGCTTTTGTAGTTGTTGAAAGTTGCTAGTGATGGTGGCAGTATGTAGTGGGGCTGGTGGTGGTGATGGTGGTGTTGGTGGTGCATCAAGGCCGGTCTTTGTGAGCCCTTCAAATTTGGATTTATAAGGTTTAGAGAGAGAGAGAGAGAGAGAGAGAGAGAGAGATAAAGAGAGGTGAGAGTCTAGGTAATTGCTTCTAGATGTGAGTTGGTGAGAAAGGGGATTGGGTGGAGATCTGTTGAGTATATGATGATATATATAAAAGTTAAAAAAATAAATAAAAAAAATTGAAAAGATAAAATAGAGGTAACATTCAGGTAGGTTTACAGTAATTAAGGTATTTAATAAAAGTGGGGAGAGTAAAAGGGTGATGCTGGCCTTTTTATGCATCTAAACTACTTTGCATAAACAAATATTAAGTTACATCCATTAGGGCACAAACCTTACCCTACATATAAAACACACATAACATGTATATATATCAAGATGTAATACAAATAATGCTATATATATCTATATATTAATGAAGAGGGAGGTTATTGCACCCGTCTTAGAACGTCCTCTTATAACACTTCCGCTTTTGGTGCCCACATTCAATATATCTAGGGGTTAATTTTTTTAGACGACGTTCTCCTCATTATGTATATCATCAGATTTAAAAATTAGCTCATTATAAAACTTATAACCCCCTCAAATTAGTCCTTAAAAATTGGTCAAAATTTGACCTCTCAAACAATTACCAAAGTTATCAATTGTTAAATATTTATTTGAGGGGGTTAGAAGTTTTAGAACTAATTGATTTTTAAATATATAGTGAAGAGAACATCTTCTAAAAAATTCATCCCCTGGATGCATCGTATGTGGGTCCCACAAACGAGGCGTTATAAGAGGGCATTCTAAGAGGGGTTGCAATAACCTCCCTCATTAATGAATTATATCTTATTATGTTAATACATTATTGTGTATGGTTGGTAAAAGACCCAAATGGCTTTCTCTTAAATCTCTTTCAATTAATTATTCTAGTTAGATGGGGAGTTGTTGTATATTGTTGAGATTCATATATATATGTCTTATTGCACTATTATTTTATCACTTGATTTTTTAGAATAAAGTAATGTGCACATGAAGATGATCCAAGGGCTAATTTTTAGTGATGATGTTTTATTCATTATGTAGATCATCATATTCGAAAATTATCCCATTCTAAATCTTCTAACCCCATGAAAAGTTCACCGAAATATCAGCCGTTAATAAAGATGCCTAAATTTATATATATATATATATAACTTAATTAAATTCATGACTCATTACACGACTAGATCAACATGACGTGTATTTCTACTAATAATCATATTTTAATTTGATTATATATAACTTAATTTTATTATGAATAATTATGCACGGTCCTCCATTAATTCTAAAGGTCCAATAGTTGTAGCAAACAATACAAATAGATTTTGAACTCAAGACCTCCCGCATATGGCGCCTCGTACCCTAACCATGCATCAGACCGATGTTTAGTTTGAATAATTTTAATATAATTATAATTATATATATATGCCATTGCATTTATCATGTAGCGAACACCACCATGAACGACATAGAAAACAAAAATAAATTGTTAACTTAGAAGCACCGGATGGTCAACTATCAACAAAAGGGAGAATTCGAATAAGAATAGATTTTGAAACAATACAATACAAATAAATTTTTAACTCAAGACCTCCCACATATGGCGCCTCATATTCTAACCATGCACCGGCCCGATGTTTGGTTTGAATAATTTTTGGGTTTTGGTTTTTAAAAAATTTAGGTTATTTTGTTTCCCACTTTTAAAATAAAACTTGTACAAATTAACTAGTACTTAATTCAAATATTTTATCTAATTAAAGTAAGAATGGGAAGACATAATACTAGTTGGTTTAATTATTAATTAATTTACTCTATTAGAGTCTTCTATCTTTATCAAATAAAAGAAGAGTGTTTCTAGAAGGATTAGGATAACTATGTATTTGGTTTTAAGTAAGGTTGTTGTGATTTTTTATCTTATTCTGTGAGTGTGATTAGCTTTGGTTTACCTTCCCCTGTTGTTTACTTCTTTTTTTTTTTCAAACTCTTCCTCCAACCTTGTGGTTTAAGTTTGGACAAAAGAATGGTGGGGTTAGGGAAGTGAGGCCTTTTTGTTGTTATCTATTCTCAATTTGCAAATTTTGGTGTCATTTTGCTGCCCCACTCACATGGGGTGGCCTTCAACCTACCACCTTCCTTTTTATTTTCTTTTCTTCTATTACCTTCTTTTCTCTTTAGTGGTTGCTCTTTTTTCTTGAAAACAACCTTTCCACGTGATCCTTCTAAGTAGTTCTATCAAGTTGGTCCATGATTTTTAATGTATGTTATTTGTTGCTTGAATATAGTCCTGATTTTTAAGTACAATTTAAAGTAGGATTTCATAATTCTTCTTTTCAAAATATAAGATAATTATCTAGCTGAGATGGTCAAAATTGGTTTACAAAAATGATATGAGGATAGGCCCTTCAATCCGTCAAGTTGAAAAGATTGAGGTTGCAACTAATCTCAACCAGTCATTGTGTATGTATGGACCCCACAAATATATAATTAGTGGTTGAGATTGGGTGCCACCTCAATCTGTTCAGCTAGACAGATTAAAGGGTCAGTCCCAATAGAACCTTTCATTGGTTTATCCCCATCTTTTGCTTTAATTCTATTATTTTATGTGAAGATGTTCTTCCCACCATGTAAATCATCTTCACAGAAAATTAATTCTTTAATCAATAATTTCATGTGGGCTCCACATATAATATCTGTTTAAGCACGTTTATTTAAGAGTGCTTCTTTTTTGACCGACGCCCTTACAAAACAACTACCCGATGCTTATGTGTCATGGTGGGTTCCACTGCCACATAAGTTGGAAACCCCCACAAAACAACTACCTGATGCTTATGTGGCACCAATTTTATATAAGGTCGGTCCAAAAAGCTTTATTGTTTATTTAATTAAACATGTCTATAGATCCGTTTTCATTTTACTTACAAAGATAAGTGTGTAATAATTAAGGAAGTTCGTAATTTTTATTCATATTTTATCTTTAAAATACTATTTAAAATGCCTTTAAATATGAAAAAAAAAAACTTAAGATGAAATAATAAATTATAAGAATATATAAGGCCAATTGTCATGAACCCCGCTAAAGTATTTCTATCACGTTGGTCTTAACCCTAATTTGAGATGGCGTTAATGGTTCAGGAGTACTCGCGTAAGAGTTCCTCTGCGCGGAACATTTCCGCGACGAGAGAAAAAGACATTAAAAAATTCTTAAAAAATAGGAACAGTGGAAATCTTCTGCGATGAAAAAAATATATTTCTAAAAAACAGGAGAAAAAGTCTATCGTGGAAGTGTTACGGGAGAAGTTTAAAAAATTCCTAAAAAATAGGTCTCGCGGAAATCTTCTGCGAGATTTCCTTGAATGCCATTAGCCCTGCCATGCCCTTATACCTTTAATCCACCCAATATTTTGAGGGGTTGAAGGTATACCACTAGCCCTGCTCTTAAGGTTTGTTGTAGTTTGAGTATAGTTATTGTTTTCAAGTACATCGTAAAGTAGGGATTTAATTCTTCTTTTTTTCTTAAAAAAAAAAAACCAGATGAGCATGTGAAAATTGGTCCAACTGCATCTTAATTTAAATCGAGTAATGCTAGAAGTACTCTTAGGATGACTTCCAAGATGAGGTGGCAAGATCTACTTGTGTAAAGTTACTTTTTACTTTTTCAAATTTGAAACAGATCTTGCCGCCTCGTCATAGAGTCATCCTGCCAGTAGTTCTAGCATTATTCATTTAAATCTCCTAGGTAGCCTATGATTTTATTATGTCATCATGTATAACAAAACAAACTTTACTACCCCCAGCATTCATGTATATATATGTACAGGTACAGGTAGCAGTACCTTTATGAGCAGTTAGTCAAGCTCTGCTGGCTGACCTGAATTCAAACTACTAATAAAAAAGGTTGGTTGTTGAGTTCACGGGTATGTTTAATTAAGTCTATGAATTGATTGAAGGGGTTCTAATTTTTGGAATTTCACCAAGTAAAAAAAAAAAAAAAAAGAAAAAAAAGACGGAAAATTTATGAAAAGGGCTGTTGTTAAAGGGAGACTCAACAAATACAATGGTTTTTATTTGGGGTGGTTTCTCCAAGTCAACCCTAACCATGGTTGTTCTCTTTCTTCACCAAATTTTTTCAACGGTTAAAATCCAACACAAAAACGATAAAAAGGCCTTAGTCGAAAACTTTCCGCGTGCTCTAAGTCAGTAGAAAAAAATGGAGGGATTTGATGTTATGTTTTGTTTTTAATAATAGAATTGGAAGAAAAAAGAAAAACCCTCCTTAATTAGCAAAATTGGAGCCACCCCATATCAAATTTAGACGCTTTGGGGTTACCCCTTAATTGGAGTAACCTTCCATCAAAATGGGATGTCCCTTTAACAGCTAATGATACATCTAGTCTTATTACTGAAAATGAAAATACCAAAAGCTAGACTTATTATTGTTTTATTAAAAAGCTGGGTTATGTTTGAAATACCCAAAAAGAGAACCTATTAATAATCTGATTCCGGTACTTCTAAGTTTCATTTTCAGTTCGGGTACTCATGTAGGTGGAATTACAACTGGGTCAAAACTCAAAAATTTCGGAGTTCCTATCGAAATTGTTGCTTATTTTTATTCAGGTTCTTCAATATTTAATCCTAATCTTTATATTAAAAAATCAGCATTTGAAAGACGACTCTGGTTCTAATTCCATCAAATATTAGTCGAGCATCGAAAATTAGAACCAATTATAATACTAAAAATTCTGTTTAGCAAGAGTAGCCGCTGGCCCGGATATATGTGGAACTGATATCGGGTAAGATCGAGTAACGATTGACATCTCCAACTGTGTTACTAGACCTAGACCGGGACCTGTAATCGTCCCACAAGGTGAATAATTGCAACTGTGAAACTGAGCCACACTACCATTCAAAAAAAAAAAACCTACTACACTAGGTGGTCATGATTTTGAGGGATGATGCATGTTTTGGAGTCCTTTTTCTAGTATTGCCTTCATTCCATTCCAACCATTTGTATTGTTTATTCTTTTGGGTTTATCCTCTTTATCAATAGAATTTTCTTTGCATGGACAAAACAACAAATCAATAAGTTTATCTGACCAGTCCAAGTTTTCTCAAAAAATTCCTTTCAGTTTCAAACTTATCAACAAAGGGTCTCACCAACCTTGCTATATTTAATTTGGTCAGGGTTAAAAGAATGCTATTATGTGGGCCCATATTTGAGTTGAAATCTACTGTCTTCATTTTTCTTGTTCCCTTCTCGTCCCATTGAGAAATTTTATTTCCACTCCACTATTTTTTTAACACCCACTTTAGTGCTTACACCATGTTTACACAAGATTATAGGCCTATATAGAGATGATTCAAGCGTTGATTATTGGTGAAAATGATTTCTTCTATGTAGTAAAGATCATAATAACAAAAAATCACATCATTCTCAAACCTTTAACTTAAGTAAAAGTTTGTTAAAAATGATTGGTAAAACAAATAAATAAAGTTAAAAATTATCAATAAAACAAATGATTTGATTTCTAATTTGGATCAATTTTAGATTTGGTTAAAATTTTTAGAACAATGTAAAAATTTGTAAGGATGAGCCCATAATTTGGTGTAAACACTAAGGCCATGCATGTTGGATGGTCGGAATAGAATCAATTTGGTATCTCGTTGGCTTTCACATTTCCAAAAATGTAATTCCCATTCCTGCTTTTCAAACATAGCCCATATTCAATGTATCATTAAAACTATCTCTAATGTAAATGTGCTCAGTCAATGTACTTGCTAGGCCCAGGAACTGAAGATCCAAATTGAATTGATTTTGACTTTTTAGAGTTTGCCTATATTTATGTAGGGGTGGGACTCGGGCGGGTTGGGCGGGTTAGAGGCTTTGGATATGCCAAGCCCACACTATACCTCAGTGTGCCCAGAATACCCATGGAACCCACAAAACCCGTAAGGGGTCTACCCACGTATGGCTCGTGTGAATTTCTCGGGTTCTTCGGGTTTCCCAAGTTTCAATGAATTTAGGTGATTAGATGAGCTTATTAATACAAAAAATAATAACAAATTTAATTAAAAAAATATGCTTCATGGTTTCAAAAGATAAACAAGCTAACAATCGATCTGCTCACGTGATAAATAAATTAAAGATGAATTTAAGATCGTTCGAGTTCTATTTATTAAGTAATAAAAATCTTTTTGACTTTACATAAAATGAGACACGGAGAAAAAAAAAATTTGGGTCTTAATACCTCCACCCTATATTGGTAATTTAATACATTTATCTATTTCTATCTTTAAAAATATTTTTTATATGTTAGAAATTTTTATTTTGATAGACACATGGTAGAAATTAATTAAAATTTTTATATATTTATCCATATATATAAGTTTCTCGGGTTGGGCGGGTTGTCTGGATTGACAATTATAACCCAAATTTAATATTGAGTTGGCAAAATAATACTCATAGTTGCCTAAATGCCCAATAACCTTTGCCCATACTTGCCCAAATACCAGATCGGGTTCGGGTTGGTCGGGTTGACCCAACCCAGGTCCCACCCCTAATTTTATGTATCTCGGTCACTGACTCACTATACGCACGTAAAGCTACTTGTACTCGCTACCTTATCAAGTCTGGTCATATCAACACCCGACTGTACTCAGCAAGTTTAGTAATTAAATCTCTAAGATCCCTTTTATGGAACCTTTCCGGTTTTTATGGACTCTAGTGGTTGGTTGTGATTTGTGAAGTCGTTCTTGGAATTTAGGTCGTGGTATCAAATTCAATAATAATGGACTTTACCCACTCAATTGGCTACACCTAAATATCATGTGTTTAGGTAATGAAGATGACATATTAGGGTTGCCCTAAAGCCCTACTTACGTACCTACTTGATTGCTCTCATATGTGATATAGATGAGCTCTGTTAGCAATTTGAGTGAAAAATTTAGTAACCCCTATAAAATAAGAAGTTAAATGATAAATTAAGTATTAATAAATTTTTTTTAAACTCTAATTTTAAAATAATTTAGCAATAATACGAAATAATTCGTGTATTAAATTTAAATACATCGATAAATTTGTTTACTTTTAATCGAGAGATAATATAAGAACAAACTTATTTTCTTTATACCATTTCCTGAGGCTTCTAAGCCAATTAATTAGTCCAATTTGGTTTTAAAGTGAAAAATTAAAATGGGTTTAAGTATTTCATTCTTTTGCTTGTAATTGTAATTAAGCAATAATCTAATTCTATTTTGTGCACCCTTTTTTTGACAGAGAGTGCATGTTTTCTACTTTTTAATTGGTCAAGTATTTGACAATATAAATTCATTCATTTCATAGCTGAATTTATACCGTCCTGTCCTTAACAAATTAAAAAATAGGTAACGTTCATAGTAGGTGCACAAAATAACTCTCACAGTACATCACTAAAATTATGAAGGATGAAAATTCACCAAAGTATCCCTACAAGAATAACCCTAGCTAGCTTCAATTATAAACAAGTCTATAAAGTCTAAAGTACCCTATGAAGTCTCTTGTGGAAAAGGGTCGGAATCCTGACCCATCACATATAGAAAGGATAGAAAATGACAACATAAAAACTTGTTAGTTGGGTCACGGCTCTAAAAGTGAGCCGCAATATAATAGTAAGAGATTAGGTGGGTAGGACATAATTTGGTAGATCATTTATGCTTTCCTAACCATCAGTTAGTTGAGAATCATTAAAGCGATTCAGTTTTTGAACTAGAATTGAATGGCCTAAATAGAATTCATGCTATGCAATATCTATATTTAAAGATAAGATTGTGACAAGGAAGGATATAATTGTGATTAGACTAATTAGGATTCTATCTATTTTCCAATTAAATTAAAATAAACCCAAAAAACACTCTTTTTTATTTTTATTTTTTTTCTCTTATTTATGCATGCATGTTCATGCATCTAAAAACCTTTCTTTTTAGACAAAATTCGGGGTAAAATCGACCTTTGGATTAAGGTTGGGATGGGGTTGGTAGGTGCGAGGATCTTAATTTTATTACAAACCTATACTAATCTATTATAATATACAGATCATAATTAAATAGAGATTGCATAGCATGAATTAAGATCCTCGCGATCTTAATTTTATCTTAATTTTATTTTTATTTTTATTCCTATTTTTCTCTGCCCCCTCTTTCTAGCCTCTCTCTCACCTTTACCTCTCCAGGTTTGATTTTTTTTTAAGGTGGCTAGCAGCGATAACAGTGATGGCTGGCGGTGGAGGAATGGTAAAGATGAAGATGATGGTGATGTTGGTAGAGATGGAGTGTACTATTTATTTTAGTGGGGTGAAGAGAGAAAGTTGGTGTTAGGTTAGTTTACCCCAACACCACCCCTAGTAAAAATAACTAATAATTTGGATGGAGGATTTTAGACTAAAAACCTATTTAACTTGTCCATCCTCCAAACATTTTGAAGAACTCATTTAACAACACCCTTACTAGCATGTCAGTTTTTACTATTAGTAAAAATATGTTAATAAATAAAATTAAGGGAACAAAATGGTAATTCCCTCTCATATAAAAATAAAATAGTAACAATCACTTTTATTGTCATCGATTTACATGACTTTATAGTTACTCCCACTTTGTTGCAGTATTGGTGGGACCCACATAACTTTCCTTCTGTGTGTTATGTATAAGATTGATGTATGTATTCATGTGAAACCCATTGAGTTATATAAGACATGTGTCATAATGTGTGCACATCGCGCGTGCTGATGGACTATATATAGAAACCTTGGTTGCATGGGATTGCATTGTTTTTGAATGATCTAACTAGAGTGAGAAATTTTCCCGCAGAGAAAAACACAATGGGCCCAACGAACTCAAGCAGGTCAAAGGCCGGAGGGCCATAAGGGTGGTTGGGTTAAAAACCTACATAAGGGGAGCCATATGTATTGGGGCTGGTCAGGTAAGGCCCAAATAGGTGATTATGGCCAATCGGCGCCGGCGCCCATAGATGGTCATTCGAATGGGATCCACATGGGCAATAAAAACCACATACATTGTGGGTGGTTAAAGGGAGTTGGGAAGGAGAAACACCATCAAAGGGTGCGGTTAAATTTTTTCTATGATGGGAATATTATCCAATTATAAGTATATCTAAGAACGTACCAAAAAAAATGCCACTAATTGGCAGATAATACAAATTCTGTAGCAAAACTTAAAGAGTCTAAGTGATAACGAGCTCAAGATACATTTATAAGAAGGCACAAATACATCATGAAAGACGTGAGAGAAGCCCAAAGACACTGCTATAGTAACCACCACCGAAAAGCTATCTTATTTACTACTAATATTATATAGGGCAATTTAGGGTTAGCCCCCCAATTTCTAATTGATATTAGGCAAAACCCCCCATATTAATTAATATTAGGGATATAACCCCAAATTCACTATTTCAGTTATCTTTTCCGTTAAATTTACTATTCTAGTTATCTTTTCTCTTAACGGACTTTGTGTTTAGGTTTTTTACTAAATTGCCCTCATGTGTGCGACAAGTGTACAACTTAATACTATTTTTTTAAAATACCAAGAATACCCTTCCAAAAAGATAAACCTTGAACCTAGCGGTTGTGCAGTCCTTCTATGACTTGGGAGGTCTTGGGATCAAAACTTTTGGCATGTGGTTTGCCATTAGTTTGTCACATGTAATAATATTTAGTAATAATATATAATAGGACAATTTAGGGTTAGCCCCCTAATTGCTAATTGAAATTAGCCAAACCACACATATTAATCAATATTAGAGATATAACCCCAAATTCACTATTTCAGTTATCTTTCCGTTAAATTTACTATTTCCGTTATCTTTTTCGTTTGTGTCTGGATATTTTACTAAATTACCCTCCTGTATGCGAAACATGTACAATTTAATGCTATTTTTTTAAAATATTACTATTCATGTTTACCTAAAGTTAAACTTTGTGGGGGCCCACATGAGTCTGATCCAAGGATTAATTTTTTGTAAGGATATTTTTCTCATCATATAAATCATTGTAAACTTTTAGAATAGACTGATTTGTTGTGATGATGATTTACATTGTGAGAAAAACATATTAACCAAAAATTAGCCCTTAGATTGTACTTAGACACCTATGTGCGCAAGCCTATCGTACTGACATAAGTCACTAGGCCTACATTTGGTCGAGCAATGCCTAAAATTGGAATTGGGCCTAGTTCAACTGATCTATGTGCGGCACCACTAAGAGCTTCTTAACCAACAAAACCCAAACAGGTTTCAGTTTAAGGACCTAAAAAAAAAAAGCTCAGCGATTGCAGAAGACAGCATTGTATAGTCATTGCCCATCGAGATTGAAGACCCTGCCGGTGGTACAATTACTTTCGCTTGTACATTTTGAACCAATCGACTTCCAGTGGTACAAACTTGAATATGGGACCCGCTCTCCTTGTCAAGTTCGATTTTCCGCACCATGGGTCCCACGATTGGGTGACATTCAAATATTTCAGTAAGTTAGATTTAAAAATCATAGTTCAAATCCTCTCCTCCCAATATCTTCTATCCCTTCCCGTCCTACTGCTGATTTTGTATTGTGAGGCTCACATAGAGACTATCTAATAGCTAAGATTTTTTAAAAATGTTCTACTCATCATATACATCATTCTCATACAAAATTAGCCAATTCTAAAACTTATAACCCACTCAAAAATTGATCATAAAATCAACCCTTCATTACTTAAAAGAAAATTAAAATTTTAATGGCTAATTTTACGATCAATTTTTTATGAGTATAGAAGTTCTAGAATTATCTAATTTTTTATGAGAATGATCTATATGTTGAGCAGAACATTTTACCAAATTTCAACCATTAAATCATTTTTATGTAGGCCCTACGATGCAAAGTTAGCAATGGGACAGGGAGGGACAAAAGATATTAGGACCAGAGGATTTGGACTCACATTTTCTTTCTCTTCATAAATTTTTTAGGGACACTTGAATTTACCTCTCCAACATCTTTAGGTGACACCATTCTTTTTATCCAAACAAATTTTTCATTAAAATGTTTAGGGCCAAAATAATCTTTGTGCCTCCTTGGTATTAGGCATGCCTCAATATTTTGAGTTTTTTTTTTTTTTTTTGGGAGGTGGATCAATGTTATATTTTGATAATAATTTGTAGTGGTCAAAAGAAGTATTGCAAAACCTATTTATCTTTTATTTATGAGTCCACTACAAATTACCATAAAATTATACCCGGAACCCATAAAAGCATCTATCCCTAATCACCATCTCTTCCACATGTCAATACTCCTATCCCCCACATTTAGCTCTCAGTCAATCCCATCCACACACGTGGCTCTAAGCAGCTAAGCATAAAAAATCACAGCAGCAATATTGGACTCAATTTGCAATTGATCCACCACTTTGAAACAAGCCATTCCGATTGAAGGATCTTAACCGTCCAATTTAGAAGTTAGTTAACCCTAAATTAGAAAAGAAATCGGAATTTTATGAACTTTAATCTGGACCGTCAAATTTTGGATACCCCAGTTTTCTGACAAAAACAAAAAATCATCTAGATGCCAATATTGTATCTGACGGTTAGAAATCGATGTCAGCTTTACAATCTGTGTTAATGAATGGTTTGGATTTTCTGCTCAAGTTTAAGGTGTATTTAAAAATGATGGACCTGAACCACAATATATTCTTACCCATAAATCAGTGCCACGTGTTTTCGTCTCTCCACGAGAGAGGAGAGATTCAACGGCTAGTTTTTGAAACGTTTGACTCTCTAACGGTCCATTGATTCAAAAACCGTTCTCGTATGATTTCGACAACTAGTTCGGTCAGAAAAACTAATTCTCTTCTCTCTCTCTACCTCTTTCTCTCTCTATACTCTGACTCTGTCTTCCTCTCCATTATTATAGTTCTTCACACAGAGAGTTGTAGATCTCCTCCATTTTCATCTTTCAATTAGATCTGGTGCTATCTGATCAAAACTGCAGAAACCCCACAAAAAAAATAGAGAAGATGATGCAAGATCTCTGTAACATTGCACCAGGTTTCAGACCTTCCAAATCCGCTCCTTGTTCACCAGTAAAGCCTCTTGGGGTCATCAGAACTCGCTCAGAGTCCTTTCATGTAACCCACAAAGTCCCCTTAGGTGATACTCCTTATGTGAAGGCTAAAAACGTTCAGGCAAGTCTTCATTTCTATTCATTCAAATCAATTGAGATACCCATTTTTCCTGTTTTGATTTTCAGTTTTATCTGATGGGTATTCTTCTTTTTATTTTTTGTATGATCAGTTGGTTGATAAAGATCCTGAGAGGGCAATTCCTCTGTTTTGGGCTGCCATTAATGCCGGAGATCGAGTTGATAGTGCTTTGAAAGATATGGCAATTGTAATGAAGCAACAGAATCGCGCAGAAGAAGCAATCGAAGCTATTAAGTCGCTGAGAAGCCGGTGTTCTGATCAGGCCCAAGAGTCGCTTGACAATATTCTTCTAGATCTCTATAAGGTTCTTTAGTTTCTTCTCTCCCCCAATGTTGCATTGCCTCCTCTGATTGTGAGTAGTTGATGATAGAAAGTTTTAATTCGAATTGGGAGAATTAATTTTTTTCCCCTTTTTGATTTCTACAGAGATGTGGGAGATTAGATGATCAAATTGCACTTTTGAAGCATAAGTTGTTCTTGATTCAACAAGGGATGGCTTTCAATGGAAAGCGAACCAAGACTGCCCGATCACAAGGGAAGAAATTCCAGCTCTCCATCGAGCAAGAAGCGACTAGGTTACTGGTAATTATGAATTACCCTCTGTTTTGATTGTGTTTCTAATTGAATGCCTAGAATTTTGTCTAAATTAAAGGAAAATAAATTGTTGCAGGGGAACTTAGGATGGGCATTCATGCAACAAAACAACTACATTGAAGCTGAAGACGCTTACAGGAGAGCCCTTTTGATTGCACCGGATAATAACAAGATGTGCAATTTGGGCATCTGTCTGATGAAACAAGGGAGAATTTCTGAGGCCAAAGAAACTCTCCGAAGAGTAAGGCCGGCCATGGTGGATGGCCCAAGAGGCACAGATTCCCATCTCAAAGCCTTTGAAAGGGCACAACAGATGCTCAGGGACCTTGAATCTGAAATGATGAATAAAGGAGGAGAAGACAGGGTGAAACAGAGTCGGCTCTTCGACGTTTTCTTGGGTTCTTCCTCTATTTGGCAACCTCAGCCTTGCAAGGAACCTACTCTTCCATCTACCATAAACATGAGAAATCTCCAAGACGATTTTGCTGATGAGAATTCTGACTTGAACAGAATAAACAATCAGGTTATGCTTCCATTGCAGAGGAGCATGATGAAACCAATAACTGTTTCATCTGGGAATTCCCTCAATATCGATGCACAGCCATTTTATTCGTCGAAGTTAGTGAAAAACCCGTCTGTAGCCCAATTTCATGATAATCTAGGGCCTGGTCTAAAGAGGACCAGGTCCGTCAATGCCGCCGACTACCCACTAAGAGAAGAATTCAGTAAACCCTCTATGGTAAATTTGCTGGGGCAACCTGATAATAAGACCAGAAGACGTTCTCCGATCAAAGAAGATAACGAGTGGACAGACTTGTTACCAGACACCAATGCCTTTGAAGAAGCTATCATTGCTGCTGTTATTGGGCCTACTAAAGAGAATATGAAGACAATGGATTACTGTACTAGTCCTATGATCTGTCAGAGTAAGGTCGATAAGAGACTCACGGTCGTCGAAGATATTACATTCTCCTTGAGCCCAAGAGCCTGAAGAACACTGGATTTTTTGTTCAAAATTATATGTTAAGTTACTGTTTTTAGGATGGAGATGAACTTGTTCTCCTCAGATTCATCCCTATAGAGGGCATGGAGAGTTGTAGTGTGGTCATCAGTAGTGATAAGTTAACTTAGTAATTCTTTGCATTAAACTAATCTGTAGTCTGATCATTTGTTCATCTTTTGCTTCTCAAAAGCACATAAATGATAATAATAGTTAACTTAGTCATTGTTTAAGAATTTTTTTTTTACTGATGTTCTTTGATCCTTAAAAGGGAGAATGACCACCCAGATACTTCAAATCCTTAACCCAATTAACCTAATAATGTTCTTAGCCCTTGTATATTGCAAATACCTTCAATATCAAACAAGTATAAACACAATTTAGTATCAGCTCCACATGAAGATCTGAACTAGGCTAATATGGCTGCTTTTAGTATTCAGGAAAATCAGACAAATTTGTTGAATCTTTTTATTAATCAAGGCATGGAAAACTGAAGCATGCGTACAGACTACAGAGTACTAGCCAAAAGCTTTTTAAAAATCCATGAAATCACCTTTGCATACAGTTCAACATAATGACAGAACTTAGGATTTTCCAATAGAACCTTGTCTGTTAGAAGTTCCAATGTGAATGTAACCTCTCTTTTCCCTTTCATGAGCTCCCTGATTTAATGTCAGTACATGGTAGTAAGATATATCTCTTGTAACATTGCCTCTTCATTACTTAAAGTAAATAAATAAGAAGATTAAAGAGACACTGAAAATGATTCTGTTCCTGTTTAGCTGTTACATGAAGTAGTAGTTATCAAACTCCTACCACTGTCACATCACCATCATCTTTATGATATTGATTTTTAGTTATGTTACATCGCCATATTGAACTACTATATGTTCCTACTACTTAGCCCATTTATAGTCACAAAAATCTTCAATAGCAAACAAGTAGTTACACAACAAATCAGTCTATTTAGCAGCAGATTTGTAGTCACAAATCATCAGTTGAGTTCCACATGACCATTTTAATTAGGCCCAATATGTCTGACTGCTTTTATTATTATTCAATATAGAAAATAGTAAGTAGCAACAGCAGTACGTCTTTTGGATACAAGCTTTATTACAGCTATTCGTATAGATTGGTATACGTAAACAACACACGGGAGCAATTCCAAAACCCATTTACTTGACTCTTCTGTGAACTTCAAACAAGTAAGAAAGGACAACCACAGCTGCAGAAATTGCTGCAACTGGCAAGAAGCGTTGCACCAATACTGTAGTCCTGCTCCTTTCCACTACCTTGTGATCTTCTGAGGACGAATTCGGTGTAAATCCCAGTTCAGAAAATTTCTTGTGCGATACTGCATAATCTCCGAAGAAAGCATCTTCATTCTGCCATAATAGCCCAAACTATGAACATGTAATCTAAATTTCAATACTTTGTACTTATCACAAGCTTTCTACTAAAAATCCCTTGTCAGAAGCATCACCTTTGCATACAGTTCAACATAATGACGGAAATTATGATCCTCCAATAGAACCCTGTCTGCTGGATGTATCAATAGGCCCTCTGCTTCCGCTTTCAGGAGCTCCCTGATTTAATGTCAATACATGTTAAAACTAAGATATATCTATATAAGAGATAAAAGAGACATTGAAATGATAGTGTTCCTGTGTAGGTCTTACACGAAGAAGGAGTTGTCAAACTTCACAGGTTTTGGAGTCGGAAGAGCACCATCATCATAGCCCTGTCTCTCTTGTTCTTTTCTTCCCTACAAGATCATAACCAACCAAACAATAAAAAAGTGTGTGTATACCGAAATGATCTTAAGATGTAGATGAAAGTCTCTAGGAATCATTACCAGTGTGAGACCCCCAGACAATGCCACAATATCCTTATGATCAGATAGACCCATCCGATAAAATGTGTCCATCTTCTGTTGTACACCTATTGTTAACCAGAGAAACACAATGTGTCCGATCAAACTGCTCCAAAATGTTATAAAAAATTACATTTATAACCTGTGTATCTGATTTTATCCCCACCCCCCAAAAAATAATAAGAAAAAAAAGCAGAGAGAGAGAGAGAGAGAGAGAGAGAGAGAGAGAGAGAGCCAAACACACAAGTAATATTCTCAAATACAAAAGACAGGGGTATCCTTTACACATCCAAGTTTTCAGGACTCGTGAAATCAGTTAGTTTGAAAACCATAAGAATGAAACGAATCAGGCCTCTCAATAATAAAAAAATATTTTCTTGCTCAAAATCTCTGTATGACTGAACATTTCAATCAGTTGAAAGAACAAGACATTCCAACCGGCGGAAGCTTCTGAAAAGATACGTGTATAGCATGATACAAACTTAGATGGGTTCATTTGCGCTCACCACCGAAACTGAAATGAAACATTCTGTTCCTAATGTTGTTGGGGGTGAAAAGAAGGGGTGTTGATATTATTCTTCGATAGCAAGAAACTCTCGAAACTCTATAATGGGAGTACCATTATAATGAAATCTACGTGCCCCCAATTCTCTTACATTTTATTTGAATGGGAATCCTTGTAGTTAAGGGCACATATAAATGTACGTTAGAGTATATAAAAAGTTGCATGAGATCAATTTAGCCCTACACGTATTAGTCTGTGACAAAGTTCTATTTTATTGTAGTACCTTGGTTAGCATCTGGAATTCGTCCTTCTTCTGGACAGGCTAATGAATCCTGATAAGTAGAAAAGAGATTGTTAATGATGACTCTTGATGGGCAATCATTCTGCGATCATCTATTTCCCAATAAAAATGCCACATTAAATACCTTTCTACCAGGAACAAAGTCAATTTCTGGGCCGCCGGTGACCTCTACTGCAACAACCCCAGCCAGCTGAGAACATCAACCAATTTATAATTAGACAAAAAGTAAATATTTACTTGCAGTATGACTCAAATGTCTATACTCTCTTAATTAAAACGGTTCGTCTAACATATATGCTAGCTAGGTATGTGGAAGTAGGGAATATACCTGGATAAGGTCTGCATATGTAATCCTTGGATACTCTATCTTCATTATTGCTGATATCAAAAAGAAAGAACAAACCATCAGTTTCAAGGGGTTAGTAGGAAACAAATTCATGCTATGAATCATAATGAATAAAAATGTCAAAGCAATCCTTGTTTTTTTTTTTTTTCCCATAAGATAGATTATTGCCAGCATCAGTAATATTCAGTTTCACCATAAAGAATGCCCAGCAAAAATATAAAGATGCCGAGATGCAATAAACACTAATAGATTTCAAAAGATGAGAGTTTATGAAGATGATGTGGAGTAGAAAGCTGTCAAAAACCTGAATCATGAGCCATCAGCTTGTAAAACATCTATCAATTTTTGTGTTCGCATACTAAAATAGTAATTTCAATCTTGCCAAACGTACAGAAGCTGGTAACTGAAATCTCACCACAAATATGTGATGCTTTTTCTAATTCGCTATATTCATCACGTTTCAGTAATTCGCTGTTCCTGATTGAGCCATTAGCACCACCGGTCTTTGTTTTAACATCATAAGTGCCAGCATCGTTCCACCTGTAAAAAACAGAACAGCATAATCTAGTGAGTCCTGGTCATTAAATACCTTAAGTAATGAAAAGTTTGATGATTCAATAAGGTTCTCTCTTGAATGATAAAGTATAGATAATCTTTGTTAAATAAGACATGGTAATAAAACTTGAAATGAATCTAGAAGGTTCTATCTGTAGTTGAATCGAATGAAACTTCAAAAATACAAACAGGACAAAAAAATGGAGAAATCCTATCTAAATGACTAAAACAGCACAAGTTTCATGAAGATCTGCATAAACAGACTAAAAAACCGAGTAGTTGAGTTTGTAGCTGAATCACAATCACTACAACAGCCCCAAATCCATGAAAAATCTAGTCAAACCAACTCGAAATAAGGTCAAACACAGAGAATCCAGTTTGATATAAAATTGAAGAAACACTAGGAAATCAAAGAAGGACAAAAGACAACAAATTAAAAAAAGACAAACTACCACAAGAGGAACGACAGAAACCAAAGACTCAAAGAAGAAAAAATGAAAATGGGAACCAACCCATGATGCAAGACTTGAGAATGAATAGAAAGAGAAAATTAAACAGAACCCTTACATAAAACCCAAAATCCTAAAACAAGAAAGAAGAGAAAGAGAGAGAGAAATACGCCAAACGGAACAAGATGGGTGCGCAATTCTTGGTGTAAATGTGTGCACGAAGCGCTCGACGAGCCTTCTGGATTTGCCTGAGATACTCTTCATCAACTACAGGGTCGTGTCTCAAGAACACTACACGGGAATCCATTTTGATGGAACCTACCCATGATGCAAAACTTAAACATGAAAAGAAAGAGAAAATTAAACAGAACCCAGACATAATACCTAAAACCTAATCCAAGAAAAAGAGAGAGAGAGAGTAGAAAGAGAAAATAAAGAAGGAAGTAGAAGAGAAAAAGAAAAGAAAATTACGCAAAGCGGAGCATCCTGGGGGGAGCATTGTACATGTAGGTCATGCAGGTACGAATATATTGACGGGCCTTCTCGATTTGCTCGAGATACCCTTGATCAACTACAGGTTCGTCCATTGAAGAAGATGAAGAAATTAAGGAGGAGAATTTAATCAGAATAACAGAAAGAAATCAAAGTGAAATCTTGAAGAACAAGAAAAGAAAGAAAACTGTGTGAGTTCTCATCAGAGAGACTTTCTCTCTCTATTTATAGAAACTAATTGAAGTCACAGTCTTCAATTCAATACAATTCCAAGAATGAATGAATGAAATCAAAAAGTGTTAGGAGATCAATGGAGTGGTGATCAGATTTTCTGTTATGAGAAAACTGAAATCTGTTAGAAGAAGAAAACTGTCACTTCAGACAGTTAACAGTTAATACTGTTATTACACTTACGAATCAATGTAATACGTTTGCTGAGCTGGAATCTGACGCTGAGCTGTCCAAATTTATAGTAAAAGCTCGAGCTTTTGTGGTTGAGTTTTGTGTTTGGTTTAGGGTTTAGGGCTTAACAAATCCTAGCCCTAAATAAGTAAAGTGAATAGCTGAACTCACATCTGGTTTCCCCAAATCTTTGTCGCTGCCGTGTTTTTAGTCTTCGTTGTCGTTGTCGCCGTCGCCGGTAACCATCGTCATCATCGCCGTTGCCCTCTTCTTCTTCTTCTTCTTCTTCTTCTTCTTCAACAGTGAGTTATCGATTGAAAATCGGAAAGAGCCGTTATTATTTGTGGTCTTTTTAACCTGACATTTGACCAAACTATAGTTACTTTAACCGTACTCTAGTTACCAATAAAATAAATGTATTGACGGCTCTGATCAATCTAATAATCTTCTTCCACCATACGGCCCAATATGAAACTGGTCCCACTAATATCCTAAAGGCCAATCAGAAAGTCTCAGGTGGATCTAAAACTATACACCTTCAATGCATTGTAGTATAATTTCATTTTACAGTTATATGTGAAGTCCGTTTGTTTTGAGATGCAAACTTCACCTCAAATTGAGCCATTGCAAACAACAACAACAACAACAACAACTACTAGGATCTCCTCGTTAAAGCAAGCGAGATCGATCGATGAAGTGATCAATACCCCTTAAAAGAAGAGATCACGCAGTAGGCAGTGGGTCATTGAGGGTACTCGAAGGTACCCCTTATCGTTCATTTTTAGTCTTGATGATCTTGGAATCTTTGGTTCATGGAATACTTCACTGGAGAATAAAATGACGAATGGAGGAGGAGATGATTTTATTCGTCAATGTTAGTTAATTAATCCCTGGATGGGTCCTTAGGAGTGGAATGGTGTCTACCAAAGGATGTCTCTTCTCTACTGTGTGTGGGGGCAGCTCTTAAATTACCTGCTACAGGGAAGAAATTCTGGCAATGCATCCCCACACGCAATGATATGGACCATTTGGAAGATTAGGAACAATGACATCTTCAAAGAGCATGAGGTTTCTATACCTAAGACAACAATCTTGTTTTTAGATGGAAATGGGATAGTATTATGCAATCTCTGTAATCCTTTTTCAGCTCTGTTTTGGTCGTACCTCGAGCGTTGATCTTTTGATCCACTCTTTAGTTGATTAAAATAAACAAAACTAAATCCCTGTATGAGAAGAACCTGGTATACCCACAAAAAAAGATGTTTTGGGGCAACCTGGTATACCCACTAATATATTTTTTGTTGTTGTAGCAGTTTTAATGTGGTGTTGTTGTGTGTGTGTGTGTGTGTGTGTGTGGATGTGATGGGAATGATCTAGTGACTGTTAGAGTGCCGGGAGTTTTAAGGGAGAATGAGTCACCTAGATAAATGTTCCTAGCTAGCCCATTTATAGTCACAAAAATCTTCAGTAACACAACAAAATCAGTCCATTTAGCATCAGTTCCACACGAAAATCTTAACTAGGCCTGATATGGCTGCTTTTATATTCAATTATAGCCCACAGTAGCAGCATCTGTCTTGAGATTCAAGCTTCACTACAGATAATGATTTGTACAGAAATGGTAACTGTAAAAACAAACAATACAGGAGAAATTCCAAACTGACCCATTTACCCAACTCTTCTATGAAATTCAAAGAAGTAACAAAGGACAACCATAGCTGTAGAAATTGCAGCTGGCAAGAAGCGTTGCACCAATTCGTTAAAGCTCTTTTTTGGGGTAAATCCCAGTTCAGAAAATTTCTTGTGCGACTCTGCATAATCTCTGAAGAAAGCATCTTCATTCTGCCATAGCCCAAATGAGGAACATGAATTAAATTTCAATACTAGTGGTAATCCACAGAGTCCTACATATGTAGAAACATACATACAAATTACGCATAGAGAGTCCTGGAAAATAGTTCAAATTTCATGGCAAATGATGGAGCATTTCTTGTTTACAATGTTATTCTTTTATAACAAACAACCCTTTTAGACAGTTCTATGGAATATTTCCTTTGATTGGATAGCTAAATGTCGTTCAGCCATCACTTCTAGCTTTGTGTGGCCATATTGGTTGGGTGGATTGAAGGAACCACACACTCTCCATGGTGCTCAAAACGATTTCAAAGCTGTAAATTAAAAAACTTAGCAAGCCTTTTAGGAGAACTCCAATGTAAAGGAAGACTATATTAAAAGATTTAGATATCTATAATATCTCTGGCTAACACAGAAGCATGCGTATGACGTAATTGTCAAAAGCTTTCTAGAAATCCCATGTCAGAAGCATCACCTTTGCATACAGTTCAACATAATGACGGAAATTAGGATTCTGCAATAGAGCCATGTCTGCTGGATGTATAGGGAGGTCCTCCTGATTTAATGATTCCTTAAAAAGGAGCTTCCTGATTTAATGTCAATACATGTTATAGTTAAGACATGTATCTTGTGAAAGCCTCTTTTCTACTAAAACCTACATAAAATAATAGAGACACTGAAAATGTTCGTTCCTGTTTAGGTCTTACCTGAAGTAGGAGTTGTTGAACTTCAAAGGTACCGGAGTCTGAAGAACATCATCATAGCCCCATCTCTCTTGTTCTTTTCTTCCCTACAAGATCATAATCAACCAAACTATAGAAGGTGTATATATATACCAGGAAGATTTTAAGATGTAGATGAACAGTCTCTAGGAATCATTACCAGTGAGAGGCCCCCAGACAATGCCACAATATCCTTACCAGATAGACCCATCCGATGAAATGTGCCCATCCAATGTAGATGTATTATACCTATTTTTAACAAGAGAAACATCATGTGTCGATCAAACTACTCGAAAATGTTCTAAAAAGTAACATACTAGATAATTGATTTAATGATGCAGCCCTTTATCAAAATTTCTTCTTCTTCTTGTTTTTTGGATTGGGAAAGAATCATATCAAAATTTCTCGCCCAAAGAATTCACTCTGCTGAAAAAGAAGTTTTTCTGAATTACCTTGAAATTTTTCCGAGGATGAGTAGAGTAACCCTTATAGTTGTTGGTTATTTTCCTGCTGTATTACATGACTAATCTTCCCAAATGAAAAAAAGGCAGGGGTGTCATTTACTCTATAATGGAAGTACCACTACGAGGAAATCTACCATGCCCGGAGTCTCTTACATTTTGTTTCAATGGGAATCCTTGTAGTTAAGGGCACAAATGGACGTATGTAAAAGTATATATAAGTTGAGTGAGGTCAGTTTAGCCCTACATGGATTAGTCTATGTCAAAGTTCTTTTTTTTTTTTTTTTTTTTTTATTGTAGTACCTTGTTCAGCTGGAATTCGTCCTTCTTCTGGAGAATCTAATGAATCCTGATATAGATAATAGATTGTTAATGATGAGCAATCATTCTGTGACCAACTATTTCCCAAATAAAATGCAACATTAAATACCTTTCTACCGGGAACAAATTCAATGTATGGGCCGCCGGTGACCTCTACTGCAACGATCCCAGCGAGCTGAGAACATCAACCAATTAACAGTTACACAAAAAGTAAATATTAACTTGCAGTATGATTCAAATGTCTATATTCTCTTGATTAACTGGTGTCTATATTTATAAACAAACTGTTTTAAATGTTAGCCACGTATGTGGAAGTGGAATATACCTGGATAATGTCTGCATATGTGAGCCTAGGATATGCTAGCTTCACTTCTCCTGTTATCAGAAAGAAAGAACAAACCATCAATAAAAAAAGCTATAGGTTGAAAATTGCAACTGATGCAAGATCACAAATTTATCGAACTACAATGATGTAGATATATAAATCAATTAGTATAGGTCCCATCCCTCTGCTTGTGCATTACAGGTTCTGATAGCCATTATTAGCAACTTGATGGATAAAGGTTCTGATATTCAGAGTTTCAGACTGCATGGTCGTCCAACAAACAGTAAGGCAGGCTATATCTTTCACGGCGTTTGTAGGAGAAAAATACATGCTAAGAATCATTTTGCCAATGAATAAAAATATCAAAGAAGAGGATAAATCTAGATCTCAAAAGATGAGAATTTCTGAAGATGATGTGAGGTAGAAAACTGTTAAAACTTGTATCCCGAGCCATCAGCTTGTAAAAACAGTTACCATTTTCCGTGTTTACATCCTAAAAGAGTAATTTCTGTCCTGCCAAACGTGCATAAGCTGGTAAGTGAAATCTCACCACATTTCTGTAAAGCTTTTTTTAATTCGCGGTATTTATCAAATTTGATTAATTCACTATTCCTGATTGAGCCATTAGCACCACCCGTCTTTGTTTCAACATCATAAGTGCCAGCATCATTCCACCTGTAAGAAACAGAAAAACATAATCTAGTGAGTCTCGGCCATTAAACACCATAAGCAATGAAATGTTTACTAAAGAATGAAAAAGTATAGAGAATCTAATTTAAATAAAACATGGCAATATAACTTGAAATGAATTAAGAAGGGTTCTTTCTATAGTTGAATTGAATAAAACTTTTTGATTCTCAAGGAAAGTAAGACAAACAGGGGAAAAGAAAGAAATTAAACCCATCAAAACCCCAAAACATCATCTAAAACTACAAGGTGAAATCCAATCTGAATGACTAAAACAGCCCAAGTTTCATGAAGATCTTCATAAACAGGCTCGAAACCCAGGAGTTGAGTTTGTAGCTGAATCACAATCAAATACCCAGTTGAGAAAAACTAGACAATCAGACAGAACCCAAACATAATTAATACCCAAAATCCTAACCCAAGAAAGAGAAAGAGAGAGAGAGAGAGAGAGAGAGAAGAAGAGAAAAAGAAAATTACGCAAAACGGAGCATCATGGCGGGAGCGCCTTCCAGGGAACGAAGGTACTCAAAAAGAAATTGATGGGCCTTGATGATTTGCTCGANTCTACCGGGATCAAAGTCAATGGATGGGCCACCTGCGATCTCTACTGCAACAACCCCACCGAACTGAGAACATCAACCAGTTTACAAAAAGTAAATTCTAACTGGCAGTACCACTTAAATGTCTATATTAGAAAATTACGCAAAACGGAGCATCATGGCGGGAGCGCCTTCCAGGGAACGAAGGTACTCAAAAAGAAATTGATGGGCCTTGATGATTTGCTCGAGATACTCTTCATCAACTACAGGGTCAGGGGAATCCATTGAATGGAACCAGAATTGCAACTAATTAAGAAAGCTCCAAGAAGATGAAGAAATTAACAGAAAGAAATTAGTGTTTTTTTTGTTTGTTTTGTTTCTTGATGAAATCTTGAAGAACAAGAAAAAGAAAGAAAATGGTGAATGAATGGTGAAAGCTAAACTGTCTTCAATACAATACAATACAATACAATACAACACAATTCCAAGAATGAATGAATCAAAAAGTTCATTCGTAAACAGTTAACAGTTAAGAATACCGTTATTTACAGTTACGAATGAAGAAACTGAGCTGGCAACTGATGCTGACTGAGCTAACCAACTTATAATAAGCTCGAGATTTTTGTGGTTGAGTTTTGTATTATTTTTTTATATATAGAAAAAAAAAATTAAAAATCAAAAACTCTGTTAAAAAAAAACCCTAAAAATAATAGCAAATCCTAGCCCTAATAAGTAAAGAGAAAAGCCAAATCTGATTTCCCCCAAAATCTATTTTTAGATGAAGATTAAGAAAAAGGGATCAGAAGAAGAAGAAGAAAGCTGAACACATATCTGGTTTCCCCGAATCTTCATCGCCGTCTTTTTCGTCTTCATCGTCACCGGCAACCATCGTCATCATCGCTGTTGCCCACTGTGAGTTTATCCTTTAAAAAACTAAAGGAAAAAAAAAAAACTAAACAAAACAAAAAGCGACCGTGGTCTTATAGGCGCCTACCAAATCTTTTTGGCAGGCGCACGTTTAGGGCGCCCTCGCCATTTATATTGTTGGCACTAACACATATGTTAGGGCAAGTCTAGTGGGACGCTTCAAATCCACACAAAAAAATAACTTAGGTGGCGTTTGTTTTTTTTTTTTTTTTT
>MVGT01000183.1:41418-171960 GCA_002174775.1 Macleaya cordata | reverse complement strand
AGGATGAGGTGTAGCATGAACAGTAGCAATAAATATTTTCATTACATAGATGTAAAAAAGTGCTTCAATCTAACAAGTCATAGGCTTTGATTGTTTGGGGCATTTTATCGAACATGTGATGGGCGTGGTTCATAAGTATCTTGGGTTCACAATAATTAAAAAGAGGGTTATAAACCTTTTATACAATTGAGGGTATTTAAGTCATTTTTAAAATATTTCAAGGACAAAACTGTAAATTAGACTGAGTCAGACTATTGTCCCTCTTTTCAGTACAAAATCTTTACTGAAAAATTTTAACCTCCACTCAGACATTTTGCTGAGTCGCACATCAATTCAGATTCTCAAAAAAATAAAAACAAACAATCTGAAATCTGACTCGGGCTCCACTCAGACCACGAGTCAGATTCAGACAATTTTCAGAAAAAAACAAACACTCTCTTTGTTTGGGGTTTATGGTAGGGCAAGTCTATTGGTAAGACTTCCAAACCCAAAAAAAAAAATGAATTTTAGAATTTGGTCAAATTTTTGTTTTGATAGAAAAATTTGGTCAATATAAGTCTCGTAGGACTTTCCTACGACCATAGGAAATTTATTAACTAACTGTGCGCGCCTTGTCCCCTAGAATGAAGACTTTCGAAGAATCGCTGTTGGAATCCTTTGTGGGCGAGTTCAAGAGCAGTCATGGAATCGACCTTTGGAAGGATCAGTTGGCTTTCAAGAGGATCCAGAGAGTAATAATTAGGAAGGCTAAGAAGTAACTACTAACTATCCTCATGGGCCACATTCAAGACTGATCAGATCAACCTGCAGCCCATTTATTAGCTATGGTAATGCTTGTTGCACAGGTTAATTTTAGACTTGTTTACAATAATATTATTAATAACTAATGATTTATGTGACGCAATGACAGACGACTTAACCGGCCGGCTCATTTTGAACCACTTTCAAGCCTCGTTAAAATAGTAAAAATATTATGAATTATATTTTTTACTGGTAAGATCAAATCATGTTATTACAACTTTAATCTCATCAAATGATATGGATAGATAAGAAAAAATATAGGTTAAATAAACATATCAAAGACGGATTAAAATCTAACTTTGTATTTTTGTTGTCCAACAATGAACATTTTATGGACTTAAAAAAAATAAAGGAGTTCGAGAGTTTTTTTTGTTTTGTTTAAAAACCGTAAAAAATGTGAGAGAAATTTCAAATTTCAGTCACCTCATGTACATTTAGGTTATTTTGAGATTACCAAAATGAAATCACGGTTTTGCAAGTTAAAGTAGGACGTCCCTTAAAGACGTGGTAGGCGAGTGATGCTATTTGGACCGACCATGTGCCCGATGTAGTGGGGTCCTTAATTACCATAAACTCGTCAGCCTTGCAAGGACCGAACCTACTGCTCCATCCACCATAAACATGACTAATCCCCAAGAAGAATTGCAGAGGAGCATGAAACCAGTGACTGTTTCATCTTGGAATTCCCTCAATATCGATGCACCGCTTATTTTGATCGTCCAAGTTAATGAAACCATGTCTGCAACCCATTGCCATGATAATGTAGGACCAGGTCCGCCAATGCCGATTTCCCAATAAGAGAAAATTTCATTAATGATAATAATTTCAGCTTATACCAAACCCTTAATCCAGTTGATCAAAAAAAAAAAAATGTTCCTAAACCATGTACAATATATACCAAAAATCATCAATAGCGAAAATCTTTGCTACTTTTATTATTCAATATGGCAACAGTAGGAACATTTGTCTTGTGGTGGATACAAGCTTCACTAAAGATAATGTTTCGTATAGAATGATATATGTAAAAACAAACAATAGAGAGTAATTCCAGACTGACCTCATCGATCAAAAAGAAAACAAAAAATTCAAACAGACAGATTTCCTGGACTGTTCTGTGAACTTCGAAGAAGTAACAAAGGAAGACCACAGCTACAGCAATTGCAACTACCATGACGCTTTGGGTCCATACAGTGCTGCTCTTTCCCTCTACCTTGTTATCTGAGGAACAACTTGTTTTAAATCCCAGTTCAGAAAAAAATTTGTGTGATACTGCATAGTCTCTGATCGAAAAAGAATATTCCAAACTGACCCATTTACTCGACTCTTTTGTGAACTTTAAAGAAGTAACAGAGGACAACCACAGCTGCAGCAACTGCAAGTACCACGACACTTTGTGTCAATACGGTGCTGCTCTTTCCCACGACCTTGTTATCTGAGAGACTTGGTTTAAATCCCAGTTCAGAAAATTTCTTGTGTGCTACTGCATAGTCTCTGAAGAAAGCCTCTTTATCCTGCCATAGCCCAAGTGTGGAGGAAACATGTGATTTAAATTTCATAACAAATGCATGCATAGTCTTCTAGAAATCCCTATATCTATCTATCTATACTATACTATTATAAAGGGAAGCATCACCTCTGCGTACAATTCAAAATAGCGACGGAATTTAGCAGTCTCCAATAGTTCCCTGTCTGCTGCAGACATCATATAGCCCAGTGCATCCCCTCTCAAGAAGTCCCTGATTTAGCCCCATTACATGGTATAAGATATAAACATATATACATCTTGTATTGCCTATCTTCTACAAAAATTAAATAAGATAAAAGAGACATTGAAAATTATAGTGTTCCTGTTTAGGTCTTACACAAAGTAGGAGTTGTCAAACTTCACAGGTGCCACATACCGAGTATCTTCACGTTCCAGACTCGCTCGATATGCTCTTCCCTGTAACACCATTACCAACCAAACTATAGAAAGGTGTGTATATATACCAAAAAGATTTTAAGATGTAGATGATGAAATTATCTAGGAATCATTACCAGTGTGAGCCCCCCAGTCAATGCCACAACATCCTTATCATCAGTTAGACCCATCCGATAAAATCTGCTCAACCTATGATGTACACCTATAACCAATAAGAGAAACATAATTTGTCCGATCAAACTTCTCTAAAGTACTGTTATGAAAAGAAACATCTCAGCTATAGGAGGATGAGTATAACCGTTCCTTAAAGTTCTTGGTTATTATCCTGTTGTACTACACATCACAGTTATCAGGGATCGTGAAACAGTTAGTGTGATACCCATAAGAACAAAAGGAATCAGTCCCTCGCAAAACTTTACTTGCAATTTCAAGTACATATCATCAAGGATTAAAAAAACTCTTATTGACTGAATATTGCAACCAGTTGAAAGAATGAGACATTCTGAGAAAATACATGTATAGAACAATAGAACCTAGATGGTCTCAATATGCTCACCACCGAGCTACATGCGTTAGTCTATATGACAAAGTTCTTTTTTATTGTAGTACCTGGTTTAGCATCTGGAAATTCTGCTTCATCTGGAGAAGGTAATGAATCCTGATAAAGAGATAAGAGATTGTTAATGATGAGCAACCATTCTGTGACCAGACACTTCCCAACAAACTGCCACATTAATATACCTTTCTACCGGGATCAAAGTCAATGGATGGGCCACCTGCGATCTCTACTGCAACAACCCCACCGAACTGAGAACATCAACCAGTTTACAAAAAGTAAATACTAACTGGCAGTACGACTGAAATGTCTATATTCTCTAGATTAACTGGCGTCTATATATATAAACTAACTGTTTAAAACAAAAATAAAAGAACTGTGAAAAGCAGTTAAAATGTTAGTCAGGTATGTGGAAGTGGAACATACCTGGATAATGTCTGCATATGTGAGTCTTGGACATTTTCTCTTCACTTCTTCTGTTATCAGAAAGAAAGAACAAACCATCAATTGCAAAAGCTATAGGATGAAATTTGCAACTGAAGCAATATCACAAATTTATTGAACTACAATGACGTAGATATATAAATCAATTCATTTAAGTATTGACCATGACTAATTGTAACTCTATAACTTCATCTAAGTAAATAATCATCACACCAGTGTTTTGTTTGAACCATGTTTAGCTTTTTCTTGTGCCCTTCTATCCTCATTACCTCTAGTTTATACCAACTAAATCCCAACATTTAAGAAGACAATGAAAGATTGACATTCATCTTTCTAATCACATCATCATTGAATATTGTTCCACAACACAAAGAAAAGAATTCTGCAAGTCGATCTACGAAGCTTCAACCAGAGTAAGAGATGTCTAGTTCAATTATAAAGAAGGGCATTGTATGTCTCAATACTAAGCAACGCATACAGGAGCTGGTAAGTTAAATCTCACCACAAATATATAATGCGTTTCCCAATTCGCTATATGCATTAACTTTCAGTACGTCCCAATGCCTGATCGAGCCATTAGCACCACCCTTCCCTGTTGTAACATCATAAGTGCCAGCGTCATTCCACCTGTAACAAACAGAAAAATATAATCTACTGAGTCAGCCATTAAACATAAGGTAAAAAGTAGAATGAGTTTACTAAAGACATGGTAAAACTTGAGATGAATCAAGAAGTGTTCTTTCTATAGTTAAATTTAATAAAACTTTCACTCTTCCAGATTCAAGCAGTGAGAGTTCATTCTGGCTTATCATGAAACAAATAAACCTTGGCCAAACTTTTGATTCTCAAGGAAATTAAACAGGGCAAAAAATTGAAAAACCCACCAAATCCAATCTGAACGACTGAAAAAGCCCTAGTTTCATGAAGATCTAGATAAACAGACTCGAAGATGAGGTTAAATGCAAAGAACACAGAAACCCATTTTGTAGCTGAATCACAATCAGTAAACAGCCCAAAATCCATGAAGAAAATCTAGTAAAACCCGATCAAGAATAAGGTCAAAAAAAAAAAGAACCAGAAGCCTAGTTTGATATAGAATGGAAGAAATTCTAGGAAATCAAAGAAGGACAAAAGATAACAAATTAAGAAAACACAAACTACCACAAGAGGAACAGCAGAAACTCAGAAAATAAAATGAAAAAATCGAATCTAACCCATGATGCAAGGCTTGGAAAAGAAGGAGACCCAGTTGAGAAAAACGGATAATCAAACAGAACCCAAAATCCTAATACAAGAAAGAGAGAGAGAGAGAGAGAGAGAGAGAGAGAGAGAGAGAGAGAGAGAGAATTACGCCAAATTGAGCATATGGTGAGGGAGGATGATCTTTTCGACATCCATGAAGTGACGAAGTAATTTATAGGCCTTTGTCATTTGATGGATATACTCATCATCAACTACAGGGTAGTCCATTGAAGAAGATGGAGAAATTAAGGAGGAGAACTTGAGCAGAATAACAGAAAGAAATGGGTGGTTTTTTTTTTTGTTTCTTGAAACTTGATGAAATCTTGAAGAACAGGAAAGAAAGAAAATGGTGAATGAAAGAAAGAAAATGGTGAATGAATGAATGAAAGTTGTAAGCTAATTAGTAAAACTGTGTGAGTTCTCGCTGTGACTTTCTCTCTCTATTTATAGACTAATTCAATTCAATACAATTTCAAGAATGAATGAAATCAAGAAGTTAGGAGATCAGATTTTCTATTATGAGAAAACAGAAATCTGTTAGAAGAATAAAACTGTCACTTCAGACAGTTAGCAGTTATATTTTTTACCGTTATTTACAGTTAAGGATTAGGAATGAAGTAGACGATTCGCTGAGCTGGCAAATGATGCTGATGAGAATAACTAACCTTGGTTAACATTTGGATGTCGCACTGCGACACAGATGCTGCGCCACGCAAAGAAGCCATGCCGCCCTCCACACAGTCTCTGGAGTTTATAATCAACTACAGCCGATGGGAGGGTTCAGTTCTGGTTCTCTTCTCTCATTTTTATCTGGGTCCCACTTTTGGGAATTGGTGTGGGGTCCCAAAGAAGATTCAAGGCTGGTGCTTGGTATCAACTAATTAGTCTCTCTTAGCAATTTCATCGAACACGTCGTAGACTGCTGCTATAAGGTTCTTTTATTTCTCTACGACCACATGAAACTAGGGCTTGATGCAATTGTGTGAAGAAAGCTCTTTCTAAATAGAAGATGATTTCTCTTCTATAACTGCTTATTCTTCCTGGATCTTAACAAAGATTTTGTTTTTCTTTCATTTTGCAGAAGCAAAGGAACAAATTTTAAGGGTTTTTTTTTGTTTTTTTTTTTTGTAATTGAAACAGTGAATTTTTACAGTACTTGAGAACTGCTAATATTGATTATTGACTGCATTTTCACCTTGTAATTGTGGGCCCACAATAAACTACCCCAGAAATTTGCGATCAAACGTCTCCACCAAGCACGGGGGACACAAACTAATAGAGCAAGCAGCTTGCTTTAGGCTACTATTGAATTGCTATAGCTTTTAAATAAAATATTTTTTTACTTTCTTTTGCAAGTTGCTTTGAAAGTAATCTATCTAGTTTCTCAAGATGGGCGTGAAAATCTAATTGCTTTTGAAATATGTATTTTTATTTCACAATTTCAAAAAAAAATAAAAACAAATAAACTTATGGGGGCAAAAATTAGAAAACTGCTTCGGAAAAACAATACCAAACGGACTATTAATATAAAGGAGTAACGTGTGTATACATACGTTGGGTTGATTTTGATCTATATGATAAAAAGATCATCCTTGTGTAAACAAAGTGTAAACACCTACTACAATAATTAGTTGAACTTTTGGATCCTAATCCATATAATCGTAGCATGAACCAATTTGGATTGTAGCTATTTAGCAAGTCTTTTAGGGGATTTTTTTTTTTTTACTGCTGAGTTCTTTGGTCCTCTTCTAAAGGGATTAAACAAATGTTCCTAGATCACTAATGGTCGCAAAAATCATCAATATCAAACAAGTATTAACACAACAAACAAATCATAACTAGGCCTAATATGGTTCTACTTTTATCATTCAATATAGCAACAATAGCAGATATGTTACAAGCTTTACAACAGATGATGATTCACATAGAATGCTATTTGTAAAAACAAACAATACAGGAGTAATTCCAAACTGATCTCATTGATTGATCGATCGAAAAAGAATATTCCAAACTGACCCATTTACTCGACTCTTCAGAGAACTTTAAAGAAGGAACAGAGGACAGCCACAGCTGCAGCAATTGCAACTACCATTACGCTTTGGGTCCATAGGGTGCTTCTCATTCCTTCTACCTTGTGATCTGAGGAACAACTTTGTTTAAATCCAAGTTCAGAAAATTTCTTGTGTGATACAGCATAGTCTCTAAAGAAAAAAGAAAAAATTTCCAAACCAACCCATTTACTCGACTCTTTTGTGAACTTTAAAGAAGTAACAGAGGACAACCACAGCTGCAGCAATTGCAAGTACCACGACACTGTGTGTCAATACGGTGCTGCTCTTTCCCTCGACCTTGTGATCTGAGGAACAACTTGGTTTAAATCCCAGTTCAGAAAAAAATTTGTGTGATACTGCATAATCTCTGAAGAAAAAAGAAATTCCAAACTGACCCATTTACTCGACTCTTTTGTGAACTTTAAAGAAGTAACAGAGGACAACCACAGCTGCACCAACTGCAAGTACCACGACACTTTGTGTCAATACGGTGCTGCTCTTTCCCACGACCTTGTTATCTGAGAGACTTGGTTTAAATCCAAGTTCAGAAAATTTCTTGTGTGCTACTGCATAGTCACTGAAGAGAGCCTCTTCATCCTGCCATAGCCCAAGTGTGGAGGAAACATGTGATTTAAATTTCATAACAAATGCATGCATAGTCTTCTAGAAATCTCTATATCTATCTATCTATACTATACCATTCGAGGCGCTTTACGGGAGGCCCTGTCGATCGCCATCATGTTGGACAGAGGTTGGGGATGCCAAACTCTCAGGACCAGATATGGTTCGTGACTCATCCGATAAAATTGCTCTGATTAAAGAAANTTGTGAGTTCCATATTTATTCGTTGTTGCCTGGTATTGGCATGTACGGTAGATGTGTTTGTAGTATCTTGGAATGTCCCTAAGTTTGGGTTTCAGGGGCGGCCGACCCGAGGATCCGAGTTTGGGGCGTTACAGTTAGGCCCATCCGATAAAATCTGCTCAACCTATGATGTACACCTATAACCAATAAGAGAAACATAATGTGTCCGATCAAACTTCGCTCTAAAGTACCGTTCTGAAAAGAAACATCTCTGCTATAAGAGGATGAATATAACCATTCCTTAAAGTTCTTGGTTATTATCCTGTTGTATTACATATCACAGTTATCCGGGCTCGTGAAACAAGTTAGTTTGAAACCCATAAGAACAAAAGGAATCAGTCCCTCACAAAACTTTTCTTGCAATTTCAAGTACAAATCATCAAGGATTAAAAACTCTTATTGACTGAATATTGCAACCAGTTGAAAGAATGAGACATTCTGAGAAAATACATGTATAGAAGGATAGAACCTAGTGCATGTAATCCTTTTGTTCTGTTTCTGTTCTTGTTCGGCTTTTTTCTTTCTCCCTCTTTTCCTCTTCCCTTGTAACTTTTTCGGTGCCTTCTTAGCACCAATGAATACATTTGTGCCTTTCTCACAAAAAAAGAAGGATAGAACCTAGATGGTTTCATTATGCTCACCACTGAGCTACATGCTTTAGTCTATATGACAAAGTTCTTTTTTATTATAGTACCTGGTTTAGTATCTGGAAATTCTGCTTCATCTGGAGAAGGTAATGAATCCTGATAAAAAGATAAGAGATTGTTAATGATGAGCAACCATTCTGTGACCAGACACTTCCCAACAAACTGCCACATTAATATACCTTTCTACCGGGATCAAAGTCAATGGATGGGCCGTCTGCGACTTCTACTGCAACAACCCCACCGATCTGAGAGCGTCAACCAATTTAAAAACAAACTGTTTAAAACAGTTTGTATAACAAAAATAAGAAAAACAAAAATAAAAGAACTGTGGAATAAAGCAGTTCAAATGTTAGTTAGGTATGTGAAAGTGGAACGTACCTGGCTAATGTCTGCATATGTGACCCTTGGACATACTGCCTTCACTTCTTCTGTTATCAGAAAGAATGAACAAACCATCAATTGCAAAAGCTATAGGATGAAATTTCCAACTGAAGCAATATCACAAATTTATCGAACTACAATGATGTAGATATATAAATCAATTCATTCACGTATCGGCCCCATCCCTCTACTTGTACAGGTTCTGATAGCCATTATGAGCAACTTGTTAAGTATCGATCATGACTCATTGTAACTTTAATTACCATAATCTCTATAAACTCTATAACTTCATCTAAGTAGATTATCTTCTCAAATCATCACATCAGTATTTTAGCTTTTCCTTTGTCCCTCTTTTCCTCATCACCCACATTTAAGAAGACAATGCAAGATTGATATTCATCCTTAATGGTGAATATTGCTCTCCAACACAAAGGAAAATTAACACTTCAATAATAGATGTACGGATGTCATGTAAACAACTACCAGAATAAGAAATTTCTAGTTCATTTATCAAGAAGGGCATTGTATGTCTCATTACTAAGTAACACATACAGGAGCTGAATCACCACAAATAAGTAATGCTTTTCCCATGTTGCTACATGGATGAGCTTTCAGTACGTCCCAATGCCTGATCGAGCCATTAGCACCACCCTTCCCTGTTGTAGCATCATAAGTGCCAGCGTCATTCCACCTGTAACAAACAGAAAAACATAATCTACTGAATGTTGGCCATTAAACACTTTGAGTAATGAGAAGTTTGATGATTGATCTAGGTAATATAACGTAGGGTAAAAAATATAACGAGTTTACGAAAGAAGTGTTCTTTCTATAGTTGAATTGAATAAAATTTCACTGTTCTAGATTCAGGCAGTGGCAGTTCATTCTGGCTTATCATCAAACAAATAAACCTTGGCCAAGTTCTCAAGAAAATTAAGACAAACAGGGCAAAAAATTGAAACACCCCATCAATATGCCAAAACATCAACTAAAACTACATGTTGAAATCCAATCTGAACGGCTGAAACAGCCCTAGTTTCATGAAGATATATATAGACAGACTCAAAGATTAGGTGAAATGCAAAGAACTCAGAAACCCAAATCCATGAAAAAATCTAGTCAAGCTCGATCAATAATAAGGCAAATAAAAAGAATCCAGAACCCAGTTTGATATAGAATGGAAGAAATTATAGGAAATCAAAGAAGGACAAAAGATTAAAAAAAAAAAATGAAGAAAACACAAACTACCACAAGAGGAACAGAAGAAACTCAGAATATAAAATGAAAAAATGGAAACTCAGAAGAAGGAACCGCAGTTGAGAAAAACAGATGATCAAACAGAACCAAAAATCCTAATCCAAGAAAGAGAGAGAAGAAAGAAAATTACGCCAAACGGAGCATATGGTGAGGGAGAATGATCTTCTCGCCATCCATGAAGTCCCAAAGTAATCGATAGGCCTTCTCGACTTCCTCGAAATACTCTTTATCAATTACAGGGTCGTCCATTGAAGAAGATGATCAAGAAATTAAGGAGGAGAATTTAAGCGGAATAGCAGAAAGAAATCAAAGTTTTTGTTTTTTTGTTTCTGGAAACTTGATGAAATCTTGAAGAACAAGAAAAGAAAGAAAATGGTGAATGAACGAATGTTGTAAAACTGTGTGAGTTCTCATCAGAGAGACTTTCAATTCAATACAATTCCAAGAATGAATGAATGATTGAAATCAAGACGTGTTAGGAGATCAATGGAGTGGTGATCAGATTTTCTGTTATGAGAAAACTGAAATCTGTTAGAAGAAGAAAACTGTCACTTCAGACAGTTAACAGTTACTACAGTTACGAATCAACGTAATACGTTTGCTGAGCTGGAATCTGATGCTGAGCTGTCCAAATTTATAGTAAAAGCTCGAGCTTTTGTGGTTTGAATTTTGTGTTTGGTTTAAGGTTTAGGGTTTAACAAATCCTAGTCCTGGTCTTGGTAATGTTCATTTAAATGCAACTGTTGTGATTAATAAACTAATAACTTTTTTACCAAAATTACTCTTAATTTTTTATAAATGATAATGATGATGATGATAGTGGTGATGATGATGATGATGATGATGTTGTGAGGGCTCCAACTACTGTTTTTAAATTAGTTGGCTAGGGCTAATGCCTCTCAATATTTAATTTTCTTCTTCTTTTTTTATTTCTCAAAACAAAATTAATTACTCCAACTACCATCCAAAATGTATAATTACATGAGACTACTTGATCATCTATTTCTTTTGACATCAATTTATTGAATGATTTTTAATCAACTTACAATCAATTTTTAGTGATGTTAGAAGTTTTATAATTGGCAGCCCATTTGTTAGTCACAAATCAGTGGAATTCCATATGACAATCTTAAGTAAGACCAATATGACTGCTCTTATTATTATTCATTATCAACCAACAGCCTTCTTGTGGATACAAGTTTTATTACAGTGATTCGTATCGACTGGTATCGGAGTAACTTCAAACTGATGACCCATTTTATTACTTGATTCTTCTGTGAACTTCAAAGAAGTAACCAAGGACAACAATAGCTGCTGCAATTGCGACTACCATGGCGCTTTGTGTCAATATGGTATTGTTCTTTGCCGCCTCAACCAAGGAGGAACCTGGTGTAAATCCCAGTTCAGAAAGTTTCTTGTGCGATACCGCATAGTTTTTGAAGAAAGCATCTTCATCCTGCAATAGCCAAATGTGGAGGAAACATGTGATTTAAAGAAAGTTCAACAGTGTGTAATTCATAAAATCGTACACATAGTACAAAACAATACATAGAAATGCATATAGTCAAGCTCAGGGTGGTGAAGATCATAAATTGAGAAGGAACCTCCATCTGCATTGTTGTTTTAGTAGAAATGCAGCATTTTTATTGTTAATAATGGTTAAATATATTCTTTTATAACGAACATTAACCGCCTTTTTAGCGAGAGGACTAGTTGGAACTGTGTACAGCCTATGCATAGTAAACAGGAACAACCCATTCAGTGTTATGGATACTGGATAACTACATGTTGGTCAGCCGTCATTTCTAGCTAGCTTTGTAGATTGAATGATGGCTAATGTAGCATGAATCAGTCTAGATTGCTATTTATATGGCCATATATGTATTGGGTGGAATGAAGGAACCACACACTCCATGGTTCTCAAAACAATTTAACAGAGGTAATTTCGACAAAGCTAGCAAGTCTTCTAGGGGATAATTTACGTTTTCCTAATTGATTGTAGAAGAAAGTTTCTTCGGTGAACTGATGTTCATCTATCTGACAATCAAGGCATAGAGAAATCCATATTTAAAGGGAGACAATAATAAAAGATCTAGCTACTTGAAATCCCAAGTCAGAAGCATCACCTTTGCATACATTTCAACATAGCGACGGAACTTAGGATCCTCCAATAGAGCCTTGTCTGTTGGAAGTTTCAATAGGCCCTCATCTCTCTCATTCAGGAGCTCTCTGATTTAATGTCAGTACATGGTAGTAAGTTATATGTAATATGGTGACCTTGCCTCTTTATTGCTATAAAGTAAATAACATAAAAGAGACAATGAAAACGATTGTTTTCCTGTTCCTGATTAGGCCTTACTTGAAGTAGGAGTTGTCAAACTTTTGAGGCTCCTTAGTCCAAGCACCATCAAACCCTGATCTCTCTTGATGTGCTCTTCCCTACAAACACCCAAAAAAAAAAGCACTTTAATACCAAAATGATTTTAAGATGTAAAAATGAAATTATCTACAGATCATTACCAGTGTATGGGCCCCAGACAATGCCACAATATCCTTATCAGATAGACCCATCCGTTGAAATATGTCCCTCAAATGCTGTACGCCTACAAACAACAACGGTTAACTTTTCTAAAATGATCTAAAAATTAACACACTCATTATTTGATTTCACCTGCAGCTCTTTATCAAAATTTAGCTCTGGACGTGTTAGTAACTTAGTGTATGTCAAAAGTTTCTTCTGTAAGAGTTCATGAAAAGTCTCCTAAGGTCAATTTAGCTCTGGACGTGTTAGTCACTTGGTGTATGTCAAAGTTTCTTCTTCTTTTTTTCTTTTTTTTAAATTATGTGATACCTTTGTTAGGATCTGGAAGTCGTCCTTCTTCGACAATAGTTGATGAATCCTGATAAATAAATAAGAAATAATTAATGATTAGCAATGATTCTGTGACCAGCCATTTCCCAGTAAAATACCACATTAATATACCTTTCTACCGGGAACAAACTCAATGGTTGGGCCACCAGTGACCTCTACTGCAACAACCCCAGCTAGCTGATAACATCAACCAAGTAAATGTTAACTGGCAGTATTACTCGAATGTTATATTCCCCTGATTAACTGGCCTCTATTTTAATAAACAAACTAATTCAAAATGGTTTGTCTATAAGGAAAAAATTTAAAAAAAAAAAAGATCTGTTTAAATCGGTTCAAATGTTAGCCAGGTGTCTGGAAGTGAAACAGTACATGATGTGGGAGTGGATACCGCTATTAGGATCACAGTTACTAGAAAACACATACCCCACAAGTGTGCAAATGTGTTTTACATTTGTGCTTCTCCTGAGGAAACTATAGTAGGATGCTGCAATATACCTGGTAAAGGTCTGCATAGGTAATCTTTGGATACTTTTTCTTCACTTCCTCTGATATCAGATAGAAAGAACAAACAGTCAAAAAATAATCAATTTATAAATCAATTCATTTACTTGTTGCAAGAAAATGTTGGTATAGTACAGAGATGGAAAGTTATGTAGGATGTGCTTCTAAAACTGAGTGGATTCCAAAACCGAAAGGACTGCAGCCATTCAATCAAATTATAATTTACTTGGGAAATCTACTAGGTGAGATGTACTGACTTTTTCTCACATGATCTCATCCCTATGCTTGTGGACTACAGGTTCTTATACTCTATTTTAAATGGTTGTCATAATTAATGATATTCAGAATTACAGACTAGCAAACTGCAAGTTTGACCAACAAAGAATAAGCAGGCTATATATTTTTCAAGGCCCAAATTCGTGAGGATGTCCGATACTCCTCATTGCACTCTCCACTGCTCATGCTTGTAGTATAAGAGGTGTCTTGGAGTTAGGTTGTAGTTCATTAACTCCTTTACCTATACATGCTAACCTCTCCAAAGTGTAGCCATTGTAACCAACTTGTTAAGTGTTGGTTCACGATCAAGCATAAATCGTTTTGTAATTTTAATAAACCGCAATCTCTATAAGTTCATCTAAGTAAGATAATCATCTCAGGCACCACATTAGTATATTGTTTTTGCAAAACCATTTTTGGCTGATAGGTAGCTGTGTCATCAACAACAACAAGCATAAGAGATATTTAGTTCAACTATCAAGAAGGGCATTGTGTGTTTCATCAGTAAACAAATTCATAAAATGAAATGTGAATTTGCCTATAAATGATAGATAAAAAAAAAAATCACAAAATGCAATCAAATCCCAAAAGAAGGGAATTTTGAAATGTGAAGTAGCAAACTATTAAAACTTATATCATGAGTCATCAGCTTGTAAAAACATTATAATTTGTTATGTTTATGTCCTAAAATAGTAAGTTCAGGCTAGTCAAACATACAGAAGCTGGGAAGTGAAATCTCACCACAAAGCTCTATTGCTATACTTAAGCCGTTATTTGCAGCATGTTTCAGTTCTGTCTCATTCCTTATTGAGCCATCGGCACCACCCGTCTTTGTCTTAGCATCATAAGTGCCCGCGTCATGCCACCTGCAAGTAACAGAAAATGATAATCTACACAGTCTTGGCCATCAAACATCTTAAGTAAACGAAAAGTTTGATGATTGAAACAATGCTCTTAGAATTCATCAACAAGAAATGGTCCACAGCATATATCGCCAAAATTCAAATCTACTAAAGCATGGTAATATAACTTGAAATGAATCAAGAAATTTCATATTTGAATTGAATAAAAGTAGAAAACAACCACTGTTACAGATTCAGGTAGTGACAGCTCTTTCTGGCTTATCATCAAACAAAAGAACCTTAAATAAACTTTCTTCTTTTTTTGGGGTATCTGGAACCTCAAATAAACTTTTGATGCTCAAGGAAATTTAGGCAAAAAGGACAAACAAATCAAATTAAACCCATTAAAACAGCAAAACATCAACTAAACTACAATGTGAAACCCAAGCTGAACCACAAAAAAAAAACCCCAAGTTCATGAAAATATAGAGAAACCCACTTGAAGATAAGGTCAAACAGAAAGAACACAGAAACCCAGTTTGTAGCTGAACCACTAAAACAGCCCAAAATTCATTAAAAATCCATAATGCAAAATTTGAAAACGAATCATACCCAGACCCAGTTGAGAAAAGTGAAAATCAAACAGAACCCATAAACTCAAAATCCTAATCCAAGAAAGCAAAAAAATAAGAACTAAATAATAAAGAGGACAGAAAAAAAAAATTACGCCAAACGGAGCATGATGGGTGCGCATTTGTTGTTAGTAATGAGGGCACGAAGATCTCGACGAGCCTTCTCGATTTGCTTGAGGTACTCTGCATCAACTACAGGCGCGGCCATTGCAATTGGAGCTAAAATTACAATTAAGCTAGCTCAAAGAAGTAGAAGAAATTAAGGGAGAATTAAGCACAATGAAAGAAAATGAGTTTGGGGAAGCTTTATATAGATTGAAATACATTAAGAGAATAATAAGTAGAGATGGAATGGAAGAAATGGATTTTGTAGATGTTGAAGAAAAGGATTGGTTTTGCTTTAGAAGAGTACGAAACAGAACGAGTAGTAGAAGTAAAGCAAAAAAGATTTCACATATTCTGAAACTTGTATTTTCTTGCTTTCTTTCTTTCTCGTGTATCATGCCGATGCGTGCGTCCTTTAGACCTTGCTTGCTTCCATGCAAAGAAGCCCGCCACGGCCTTGGAGGTTCGAACCCATGAGCCTAGTGTAGGATCAAAATGAGACGCGTCCTTTTGACTTTGGTCAAAGGTCTTTGACCCAGAACAAAAAAAAGATTGGCTAAATCATAGGTTAGGTTTATTATCAAAATTAAAAAGACGAGTTGTTAATTTAACTTTAAAAATGAATATCAGCGTTAGGCTCAATAGTTATGCATCCCTTCAACTTCTATAAACTGTTGTTAGCCAAAGGTTTTGGATTCAAATTTTATAGTTGTGATATTATTGTGTAAGTTTACTCCATGTAAGTAGGGGTGTCAACGGGTCGGTTCCGGATCGGAACCTAAAGGTTCCAGATCCGGTCCCGTTAATATGAAGCGGTTCCGGATCCTTTCGGTTCCGGTTCCGGAACCTCAATTGGTGGTTCCGGATCCGGTACCGCTAGGATCCGCGGGTACCCGCGGGTACCCGATACCCGTTTTAAGTTATTGTTTTTTAATTTTTTTCACACAAAATCTATTTGTATTTTGTATTTTCGTATTCTATTCAATTATAAAATTTATTTTATTATAAAATTTGTTAAATAATAGTCATTGGTTTTTTTTTTAATTAAAAAAAAGTTAAAAAAATTAAAAAATTGTTATATAATAGTAAATTAAATTATAAAATTATAGAATTTATACGGAACCGGGTACCCGCGGGTACCCGATGGGTGGATCCGAAATGGATCCGAAAATTTTCGGATCCAAAACGGGTAGATCCGAAATGGATCCGAAATTTATCGGATCCACAAAGTGAGGTCCCGGAACCGCAAAAACCGGTTCCGGTACCGGTTCGGTTCCGGGTTTTTGGGTACCAATTGACACCCTTACATGTAAGTAGTCAAGTTGGTAGATTTCTATTATGAACCTAGAATTTGAAGAAAGATAATTGATTTACTTAGAGGGAGAGAAGGCAAACTTACAATCGGATTTTTTCGAGAGAACCTAACTTCCAAATAAGAGATAATTCTCTAATTCTTTTCATTCATTGCTTAAAATGGTTCACTACATGGCTTTGTTTATAAAGCACAGATAAATCACCTAATAACTACTCACTAGTCTCAATTAACATCCCATAACCAACGTACCACACTAAACTAATTGAAATACAAAAAAAGTAATTAAAATAAAAATAATCAAAAACTAAATGAGACATGGAGCACGTAACATTTCATCTTCGTCTAGGGTGATTCTTCGTTTCTCGTCTATTAGGATGACTTCTTTGCGTCGTGTCTAACGCTTCTCCCTCGTATATTTGTTGTGATTTTCTGTGCTTCTCATGTATTAGTTATTAGCACGATGTATAAGCGATTGTTTGTCATTATAACTTAAGCAATATTCTCATATACAAAAAAAAACTTTCAAAATTAGAATTGTTAATTTGATTAGTGTGACAATAAATTTTTATTTTGATTTTAGATTAACTATAGAAAATGCTAAACTTACTGCATTTTCCTACTGCAAACCTTACTGCAAAGTCATCCCACGGTTCTCAAATAATCTCACACCCCTCATGATTTGCATCATTCTCAAATTGACACAAATACCCTCCTAAATAGCCTTTGCAATAAAGTTGATAGTACTTTGCAGTAAGTGTAGCATCATTGATGAACTATATCATATTTGTTTAGTAGGTACTGTTAACTTGTGCCCTAAGGGCACATGATAAGGTTGTTTTTGAAGGAGGTTTTTTGCAAGTTAGAGGTCTTCAAATCAATTGAATTTTTGTAGACATAATATTATCATTAGTTATAAGATGTCCATAGAAAATCAGCTCAATCAGATATATTTAACCCTTTAAACAAATCACTTTAAATGTCAGCCGTTCATTCAAACTATTAAAGTTTAAATTAAGTGTTCGTAGTGCTAGAGGGTGCTAGAGGTCTCGGATTGAGCTGATTTTTTTAAATATGATTCAAATAGTATAAATAACAAACATATAAAAAAATTAGCCCATTTGAACAATCTTAAGAAACTAAACAAGACACAAAACTAAAAAGCTTATCATGTGCCCTAAGGGCACATGTTAACAAAATCCTTGTTTAGTTAGTCAACGTCATTTGACCATAATTAGAGTTGTAAACTTATAATTGGACCTTATATTTTGTACGGGTATATGTGATATGATTTAAGGACTAATTTCAAATAAGGATGTCCTATTGTCCTCATCATTGCAGATTATGATATACAAAAAATCAACTCATTTTAAAACTTGTAACCAATTCAAATTAGGATTTTGTTAACATGTGCCCTAAGGGCACATGATAAGCTTTTAGGTTTTGTGTTTTGTTTAGTTTCTTAAGTTTGTCCAAATAAGCTGATTTTTGGATATGTATGTTATTTATACTATTTGGATTATATCTAAAAAAATCAGCTCAATCCGAGACCTCTAGCACCCTCTAACACCACGAACACTTACTTTAGACTTTAATAGTGTAAATGAACCGTTTACATTTAAAGTGATTTGTTTGGAGGGTTAGATATTTCTGATTGAGCTGATTTTTTATAGATATGTTATAAATAATGATAATATTATGTGTACAAAAATTCAGCTGATTTGAAGACCTCTAACTTGTAAAAAAATTCATTGAAAAACAACCTTATCGTGTGCCCTTAGGGCACACGTTAACAGGACCCTTCAAATTATATTTGAACTTACATTGGGGACATGACCTTACTTGGTAGACCGTGAATCAAATCTTGATGGTTCATCATGTTTTGTCGCTTGTGGTGAAATGATAGATGAGATCGTAAATTTATCCGACCACATCAGATACCGCGTCACGGGTTGGCAATTGTGGCCCATCTAAGCAACACATATTTTTATTTTTTTAACGTAGGGTGCGCAAATTGGAAAAGGGGGAATAACTGGGGTAAGTGCTGAACCAGACTAGCATTTTGTTATTGTTGCCCCCTACCCCCACAAGCCTGAATCTTTTATAAAATCGCAGCATTTTGCTGATCGTCCCAGAAACCCTAAAACCACAAAAATCCTTTGCAGACTTCATCATGTTTACCGCTCTAATGAAGAAGAAGAAGAGAAAGGCCGTTTACTTTTCTTCTGATGAAGAATGTACTTCGAGGGAGAGAAAATTAGAGGAAGTATCAGACCGCGACGAAGAAGAAGAAGATGATGACGAAGAAGAAGATGAAGAAGAAGAAGAAGAAAACGAAGACGAAGAAGAAGAAGAAGAAGAAGAAGAGGAAGAGGAAGAGGAAGATGACGAAGAGGATGATGAATCTGCATCAGAAGAAGAAGAAGAAGAAGAAGAAGAAGAAGAAGCGGAAGAAGGTGAGGGTTCTAAGCGGGAGACTGTACGGAAGCTTCTAGAACCATTCGGGAAAGACCAGCTTATTGATATTTTGAAAGAAGCGGCGCTTAAGAATCGATCAATCATTGACAGGATCAGTCAGGCTGCTGAATTAGATCCAACTCACCGAAAGATTTTTGTTCATAATTTAGGTTGGGATGCTACCAATGAAACCCTAATTTCAGTTTTCAAGGAGTACGGTCAGATTGAAGAATGCAGGGTCGTAACTGATAAGCTTACTGGTAAATCAAAGGGTTATGGATTCATTCTGTTCAAGACTCGTGAAGGAGCAGTGAAATCCCTAAAACAGCCACAGAAGAAGATTGGAAACCGGATGACCTCTTGTCAGTTGGCCTCACAAGGGCCGGTTCCGAACCACCTGGTTCCTGACGCTACGGGAAGGAAGATTTTAGTCAGTAATGTTGGGCAACATGTGCATCCTGAGAAGCTCCGTGCGTTCTTCGCTCAGTTTGGGGAAATTGAAGAAGGGCCGTTAGGTTCTGATCGAATCACTGGGAAGCTTAAGGGTTTTGCCCTATTTGTTTACAAAACGTCAGAGGGTTGTAAGAAGGCATTGGAAGAACCGGTGAAGTTATTCGAAGGTTGTAGCTTGCGATGCCAAAGAGCAGTTGAAGGGAATAAGGGAAATAAAAATCAGGTTGGGGAGAAATTGGTGGGTTCATCTGGGTCTGGGGTTTTGCAGCCAAATAATCGTGCTGTGGGTTCATCTGGGTCTGGGGTTTTGCAGCCAAATAATCTTGCTGTGGGTTCATCTGGGTCTGGGGTTTTGCAGCCAAATAATCTTGTTGTTAGTAGTTATGCGATGGGTTATCCAGGAATTGTGAGTCAGAGTCTAACTCCAACACCTGCAGCAGCTTTGGTGGGTCAGAATCAGGGATTGGGGGTTCTTTATCCTGCAGCATTAGGCAGTTCAATGAATCACCTAGGATTATTGTCTTCAGTTGGTAGTGGGTTATCGCCAGCAGTGAATAGGAGTGCGACAACACCGACCTATGGATTGGGGGCAGTAGGCCTTGGTGGGCAGTCTGGGATCAATAGCATAAGCCCAAGTGTAATTGGGAATTATGGTTCTCAGGCAGCTTTGCAAGGTTTAGGTGCTTATCAGAGTGCCCAAGCAGCCCAACTGGGTCAGTCTTCAAGGTCTCAATCTGGAATTGGATCCCTAGGAACCATGCCACCTTACTTTGGACGCTAGCTAGGTAAATTTTGCTGCTCTAAATTGTACTATTTTAGTTTCTGCAAAAGTAACTTGTTTTTGTGCTGTTAATCTGACGCATAATGTAGAAGTTCTTTGCTTACTTTGCCTTGGAATGTATTCGAGCATGCAAACTTGAATTTGTTGCCTAGCTCTCTTGTACGAATTCCTAGTTTCTAAATCATGTAGATAGAGTTTTGAGAAAAAGTAACTGAAACTACCTACTTTTTATAATTATAAGAGTAAATAACTGACACTGCCTACTTTGTTATTATATCAATGTATCTCACATAGTCACACTTAAAGAAGCTAACTCTTGTATTTTAATATTTGGCTGATTTTCTGCTTGAGGTAATTACACTAGGTCCTTCCTTTGAATGCCATTGGTAACCAGTGACTAAGAGTATCCTCCAGACTTGAATTTGTTAGTTTAAGATTGCCCATTGGACCAATATATGGTTGCTTTGATTAGTTGGCTAGGTATACACAACATATGAAGGTCTTACTTCATGATAGCTGATAAGAGGCAACGACCTTTCAAGCTACCCGTTACTGGAAATGATGAGAGGCATTTGATTCTTATCTGTTAAAGTGATAGATGAGGCTAATATGAGCTCAGGTTCTAACTGAGAAAGAAGTGGACTAACTGAGATATAGTAGGATTGGGAGTGCTTGTCCGATAATGTCTTTCTATATGGAAGTCCTATTTTCCTCAAGTATTAATCATGCTAATTCGGGAAAAGAATGCAGCATGCTCTGTTCATGGGCCATCTCTCCAGGTTAAAAGATTCATTCATGAACCAAATAATTTTCACAAGTTATCTTAGTGTCTTTTTTGTCAAATGAGTGCTTGAGGAGAAGAAAAGCTATACGAAGCACCTATTGCTCCTGTATGAAGCATCCTGTCACGAAGAACCAGGCATTTTGCAAGCAGATAGAATGGATCTGGTTTAGTTTCTATATCAAACTATTTAGTAAATGTTGGGTGATGATATATGTCTTCTGTTGTGTGATGCTGCTGAATGTAAGGGATTTGTTTGATACAGTTCTACTCTTTTTTTTTTGAGAAAGATACAGTTCTACTTTCATCCCTTTTCTCACCTATTCTCCAAATTACTAGAACAACATTTCCAAAATTCATGGTTTTGGTTCAACTTCTTTTGATTTTATTTGGTTTTTTGCTATGTAACATCGACACTTCACTTTTTTGAATTTTGCCGTGTCGGATACTTTGACACTCGGACACTCGTGTTGACACTTGTGGATACTTCAGTGGGTACTTGCACATAATAATGTTAGATATTGTGTGTCTATCTTGTGTGCACTTGCACATAATCATGTTAGAACGTATTATATAGTTCTAAGTTAATGTCTTTTGTGTATTATGTAACAATGTTGGTTCTAAAAATACAAATTATAACTAAAAGTAAAGCATATAATGATCGATACATGAATAAGTATGTATGTGTATCGCCGTGTCCGCGTATTGGGTGTTTTTAAGTCACCTTGTCGGACACCTCGTACCCGTGTCGGACACCGACACCCGTACCCGTATCAATGTTACATAGGTTTTTTGACTAAGAATTCTGTGGTACGGAATTTAAAAAAGGGAATACGCGGTTCTTGGGTTACTTAAAAGATCATTTGCATCACCTAGCTTCTGTCACTATATAGTTACTGTAGGCCATTAGATAGTTTATTGTATAATTTAATGCAAGGTAGGAATTCTAATTTACAATGCAATTACTTTGTCGTGGCAGGTTAGATACTTTTTTAAGACTTGCTCCCTCAACTCTTTTGAAATGCGAAGCGTCTTTAGGGCAGTGGCTTGTTTTGGATCAGTTGTTGATGATGCGTAGTAATGAGTCCTATGGATATATGACGTTAATATTTCCTTCCTGTAGGCTTATTGTAGGGAGGAAACCTTTGGTTTAAAGTGGCATCAAATTAGAAAAAAAGAAAAAAAAAAGGGAGAACTTCCTGAGGAAGATTGTATTATGTTTACATTTGGAAATGATGTTCGACAATTTGGATTGTGAAGGATCATGTGTTAATGGTGACCTGTGCTCTCATTTTGAGTTCTTAGTTGTACAAAGTTGGTTCTCTGTGGCAGGGAAGTTCGGGAGCATTGGCTGTGAAGTGTGAACTAACTTTAAATTGAAATACCTTAGAAAGCGAGAGTTGGGTAGGTGCAAGAATATTATTCTGGAACAGGAGTGAGGGAAGTGGGAGCGGCCACCAGAGTAGAAGTTCCTACAACTAACCTTGAGCTTAACAATGGTAGGAAAGTGCTGTTTCTTATATGAAAGATTGTTTTTTGTGGTGTTAGTCATATCAGTTACTTTTACTTGTTCTGGGAAAAATCAATATCCCTCAGTTTCGTTTCCATGATTCATCGATGTAGAACTGATCAGAGTTTTCTTTGCACTTAGAAACATAATAGAAGTTATGAAGTTCTCTGTCGTGGAAAACCATACAAAGTCCAAAGATTCGTTATTTTACAGTCATTACCTAGGAGCAAAACACGTACGTGTTCCTTGGCAAATATAACTGCTATTATCAAATTTGCGTACAATCAACTAATTAGATGAATTATACAGTGACCGAATGATGTTCATTGACACTATCAGAGCTGTATCAAAACAATACTGCCCAGAATCAACGCCAGTGGAAGAGCCTAATGGTACAGTATAGAGATCTGGTATGTCTCAAAGCCTGTAGCTCTGCTTCCACTTGTTTCATTGTAGGCCTGTCTTCACCCATTGAGTCAAGGCATCTCTTTGTAAGGTTGGCAACTGCAAGGATTTGCCCAGGATTTCCTTCATTCACTATCCGAGCCTCGAGATTGTTTCTTTCCATCGACGAAATGAAACAAGTAGTAATATTTCTTTGTTTCTGGGATCTCTCAAGAGAAAGGATATTTTCTCCGGTTAATTTCAGTTCGAATAAAAACAAGAATGGGAACTTCAGTTTCTAAACAATATCCCAAGAGTTTCACTACATTTCGATAGTTAATTTGAGTTAGAATAAGAACCTCATTTTTGAGTTTCTTAATTTGAGTCTTGTCTACTATTTTGAACTTGTTAATGGGAATCAATTATCGGATAAAGTTCCCTTGTAAACGGTACTAATAACCTACTTGTGCGAGGATCCGACTCTCATCATCATAATTGTTGGTTGCCAATTTTAGTTCTTTTTGTTGGAAAGATCTTTGTTTGCCCTACATCACTCTCATCATGTAACAAGGAGATTTGTTGTTTGACAACAAACCATCATATTGGTGAAAGAATTTCTCTTTCAATTTGATTAGCTTTCTTTTCCAAGAAGTATGAACAATTAGAGAAGCAAGACAACGAAGCCAACACCTGTAATTACATTAATTCAACTATATATGAGTAATTGAGAAAAAGTTGATCCAAACAGGGTGCTCTCCCTCTATATATAAGCTTGATTTGAAGCAACAAATAATTGAAGAGGGTTATATAATTCCTATTTAAAGAGTTCAATAAAGGATTTATACAGTGAAGAGAACACAGTGACTTGTATTGTTTAAAATCGTTTTCCGTTCTACATTTAAAAAAAAAAAAATCTGACCTGATTCTCAATCAAAAATTAAATTAATAAAAGCTATGTGCACACGCATGCAGAATATATAGACGTGTCGTACACAAATGTATGGTATAGATACCTAGTTGCAACAATCCAATTTTGAATATTCACCTGCTGACCCTCCATCTCATTTTTTACTAGTGAGGTTCACAAACATGCCTTGCTAAAAATAATGTACTGCCATGTGTCACGATACGTTTGTTTGGCTATGCGTATACCGTGACACAGTCGGTGGGCTGGATGAATATGCGTGGCACAGAGGTGCGCGCGCATGAATATGCATGACTGAGCCGGTGGGCTAGTTGAATATGCATGACTGAGCCGGAGGGCGAGGTGAAGCTTCATGGCACAGAGGTGCTATGTTGTGAATATTCGGGGGCGGGCCGGAGGGCTTGGCGAAGCTTCAAGGCTTGGAGAAGCTGCGAAGTGTATATTCATTTCATGGGCCGAAAAAGAGTATGTTTGGTCTCATGATTTGATGTTTCCTTTTGGCAGTGGCAAAAAGGTAAATTTAGCTACTATAGGGAGGGGTCCCCGACCTCCCTGCTGCACCTTCGGGTGTAGCTTCATTGGGTATTCCATGGAGCAACCCGTGGGTCGGGCCATGCTTAGCTAGAGGGTTATGCGTTAGTTTCCTTAGTTGTAGGAGACGGCTTAGGATTGTACACGCAGGAGGTGGTACTGCGGCATTCCTAGAATGCCTTAGGGTCCTATGCGTGCTAGACATCGAGTCGACAGTACGCTTGGCCTGAAGCTTCTTTGGAAGGACCGAGCTATCCGAGATGCATATCTTGGTGTGCTTATGGATATGCTTTGCATGCTTTGTGTTGAGCTATCCGGGGTGGTGTAGCGCAGTGTGGCATAGTAAGGGGCGAACTATGCCTGGATCATTGGATGCTAGTAAGTTGCAGGCTAGCGTTCTCATGTTGCTATACGAAAACCTTATAGCCAGGATGGACCTCGCATATGCGTATGCTTGGTTGGAGCCTCGATGCTTCTTGACAGGTGAAGCTTATGACTGTATGGGCAGTCTGAGTAATGTCGGCTTGGCCAGGTGGACGGCTATTCACGGTTACCTTCCCGGTACTGTGGAGACAGTGAATCCTACCTGTTGGACGAGTGTCATAGGACACGATGAAGTGACTCGTAGGCAGGCATATGAGCGTGGCTTGTGTTGGTTATTCCGATGTGCATGTTGGGGCAAGATGACCAGAAGGTCTTGAGACGAACCGAGATGGTTTGTGAGGCTGACTATGGACTAGGAAGGAGTCTGTAGTGTCGTACGGGTAATCGGTAATATGAATTTCCGTGACCGTGTATATTGCTGGTCGACCGATCCGCCCGTGACACATGGCATGGCATGATAAATTATTTAATTATTAAAAACGCAGTCATGTTGAGATTTGGATTTTATTATAAAGCTGCCACGACAGCCAGAAAACAGAGAATATTAATCGTTCATATGACGACGTGGCAGCAAATTACATGGATCGTCGATGTTGCCCTTCATGTGGGACGTAATAATTAGTTATCAGTAACCTACTAAGGGTCTTTGCATGGATAACATCTGACCATCTACTCACACCTGTATGCCAATATACATTAGAAAAAAGCAAGTCAAAAGTAACAAAGAAAAAAAATAAATTTTGTTTAAAATTAATTAGTAGTATTACACTTAAAAAACTGACACTTAACTTCCCACTCAACTAATTTTATTTTTTAAATTCTACTAATATACTAATCGAGTTAAATTTAAAATGTAAATGAAAACAAGACTCAATATTTTTATTTTTTTTTCTCAGAACCCAAAAAAAAAAATCAATATATAGATACTACTGAAAACCTCTTATTAGATAATTAATTATTAGTGAAGATTTTCTTCTTTCTTTCTTTTTTTTTTCTAATGAAAGAGATGATAAATCAGACTCGATAAGATATGCATCATTAAAGATCCAATTTGGTTGGCACTTTTATTTATTTATTTTACTTTTTAACATTTTTTTTGGCATGTGCTTGACCCTAGTGAATCTAGACTTCGCAAACTGATCCATGACTCGCCAACCCTATCTTAATTCGACCCACCAAATCCTACCATAACTAATTAAAGTTGATCATTCCTGATCTGTTACTCAAAAATCTCGTTAGGATCGACCCTAACATGTTTATTTGTTTTTTATGAAAAATATTAAACAAGCTAATATTAGGGTTTGAAAAAACTGACTTATTTAATAAACGAGTCAGGATTAAGGTTGACTAATTTTGACCCAATAACTCGCCAATCCGCCTAAGATCGATCCTAACCTTAACCAGTTGCTAGGTTTAGGTGAATCGATTTATCTAACTCGCATTTGACCACCACGGAGTCGCCCACCAAATCCTTGGAAACCATGTAAAGTGTTAGATATTTAGTTGGCGTTGTTTTTTAGTTGAATGAGTTGAAATGGGCCACTTTAACACGGAATAATTGCCTATTGCAGCCCATTTACCCAACACTGTCTTAATATAGTGGTAGCTTGTCGATGAAGCGTGGGTTCAAGCTTTTTTTTTTTTTATAACAAATATTGCTAGAAATATTAGGGGCCTGTGTAAAATTTCATAATCTTTTGATTACTTATTGGTGGGTAATAACCCTAAGATTCACTTAAAAAAACAGAAAGGAAAAACATAAAATTTATTTATTTAGGATCATTTGAGGAGGCTGAATTTCATCAGTCCTGGGCCCAAGAGTAGTGAAATAGTGGGGCCTTTGGGCTATTTTTTCATATAATACAAGTACGTAGTGCCACACAGCACCCCACCCCACACGCGCTACGCGCGTATGGGTTGGCTTTTCTCCAACTCAATGTTTCCTCTCATATGCACGTAGCGTGAGAGTTAGTAAATTATATGGCGTGTTATTTGGTTAACCCAATCACAAACCTACTCACTACACAAACTATTAATTTTTCTCTAGTAATAATGTGCTTATTCATTTTTTACACTATCTCATGGGATTCTAATGAGCAGTGAAGATTAGCATCACTAAAAATTAGCATTTGGATCAGCTCTATATTTCCATTCATATAGATCTAGTGTAATTATTATAGAAATATGGTTGCAGGTGGGTCTATTTGGAGAAAACTATGGGCTGATATGAGGAGATCATCGTAAAAAAAACTAGCCCTTAAATCAATTCCATACGACCACGTACATTAGCAAGTGTAACCCAAGTGTAGACAAATAAATAGGGTATTAGGTGGACCCATTGATGACAATGTATATACTGATGTGATCTAGACGTTGAGGAAATCATCGTAAAAAAAATTAGCCCTTAGATTAATTCCATATGACCACATTAACAAATGTAACTCAAGTGTAAACAAATAAATAATATGACAAGATATATTCCGTATTTAAAAAAAATATACTACCTCATACACGGCTCCCGCTCAAAATAAGCCCCATAGGAGCCTCATTATATATGGAGATATTCCTTTGCATCTTTAACTATGGAATATTGATCGTAAATAGAGGTACATTAATAAACCCAACAGGTTCGTAAAACAGAACAGGTTTCAATTGCACCTTTTGTCAGTCAAATCTCAGTGACCCCACAACTAAAAATTGCCACTTGGCACATTCTCTCGAAACAATGCACACATACTTTGACCACCACTATGATTTTTCCAGCCGTTGATTTCGGTTTGGGAATCCTCATCATGGGGGAGCCAATCAGCCATGCAACTCAGCCTTCCAAACAAGAACCTAAGAGGCTGTTTGTTTTTGTCTGAAAAATATGTCTGAATCTGACTCGGGGTCTGAATTGGGCCGAGTCAGATTTCAGATTGTTTGTTTTTTATTTTTTAAGTGTCTGACTCAAATTTTGAGTCAGCAAAATGTCTGAAAAATGGGTAATTTTTTTCAGCCAAAAGTTTGTACTGAAAAGATCTGAAATGTGCTGAATCGTTCTTTTTACAATTTTGTCCTCTAATTATCTTTTAAATGACATAATTGCCCTCAAGTATTAAAAAGATCTAATTCTTCCATTTCAATGTTTTTTTTTTTATAAAGCTTCCATTTCAATGCTTTTTTTTTTTTAAAAGCTTCCATTTTAACTTTTTTTTTTTTTTCTAATGAAGACCCAATGTAAGAAACTCATAGCCCTACCCTAGCCGTACATGTGTAACTTGTATGGTCCTCTAAAAAAATAAGTTTTTTTTATTTACCGGTTAACATTACATGATGAATGATGATGGAACTTATGACGGATTGGCACTTGTTAATATCACTTACTTGAAAACTAATAGGGACATATTTTAATTAAACAAGGGTAAAAGTGTCAAAAACTTAGTCAGACATAATTTATTAAAAGAATTCAGATGAAAAAACAAACACACTTAAATTCAAACAAGTCAGATCTAGATGATCTCAGATCCAGATGACTCAGGTAGTCTCAGGTTCAGATTTCAGATTCAGATTTTAGAAAAAAAAAAACAAACGCCACCTAACTGTTTTCCCGTGCTAGGCACCATGCCAGGACAATCCCCCATTAGGTTGTGCTTTCTTGGAGGCTATTTGACAGGGGCACTCATTAATGGGGAGCCAATAAGCCATGCAACTCAGCCTCCCAAACAAGAACCTAATTGTTTTCCCATGCTAGGCACCATGTCAGGACAATCGGTCCACTAAATTTTTAAGTTGGTGAAACATTATTTTATTCATTTTATTTTTATAATTTGTACAATCAAAAGATTTATAGAGTTGACTAATGACTATGCAATTTTAATAGTTAGGTGAAAAAGATAATGCTTTGCCAACTTGAAAAGTAGGTGAATCATAATTAGCTTTATCCATGTATACTTAAGAATTTTCAATTCAAAAAATATTATTGAAAACTTTTTTCGATAAAAATATAAATTTTGTACTTTTTATGTTAAATTGATTAATGACTAGGACCAACTATGATCAATCCGATCGTATAGGTATTATTTAAATTTTTTGTAGAAAACGTCTTGGATTCGAAACTTGTGGCAATAGAACTGAGGCATTAGGTTATACATATCGTATTTCTTTAGCGATGAGTGCCTTGTGGGGAGGTATTAGGTTCGAGGCATTTAGTGTGACTTATCCCATATAATTTATTTAGCGATGTGTCTTGAGCTGTTCGTGTGGTGTTTCAATTTTTCTCATGTGTGATGTTGGCCCATGTTACAAATCCGCCTGCCAATTCTTGCGAGCCTATAGATATTGTATTTCTTATAAAAAAAAAAAAAGTAAGTATATAATGTTAAAACAAAAAAACTTAAATTTTTTTTTTAAATTGAAAAATGAAGGGGCAATTTTTTAACATTATGAAGGATAGTATTGTCCACCTAATAACAATTCTAGCAACTCCACTGATATCCTCCGTGCTTCCACTAACACAGTTCCCTAGAAAATCCAATCTCTTCACCATAGAATTTAACTTCCCAAAATACCCATCTGTACCACCCCAAAATAACAAAAAGATTTTCTTCCCATTTATTACTTAGTTTCCATATTAAGCTTTACATGGCCGTTGAAATTACGTACTGACTAAAATACCCTCTTCTCACAGTGAACCTGGTTCAGTCTCTGAATCTCCACCCTGGCTATTAATCTAGCCACCAAATTTGATTTATTTTTTTGTACTGTAATATTTAAATGTTACCATGTAAATCAGGTAGTGTGTCAGGGGTAATCTCGTCAACTAAAAGATTCAAATAAATAAATACCTCGCACTCCGCCCAACGCTTATTGTCTCTGCTGTACATCTCAAAACTGTTGTTTCTGCTGCTGTTGTAGATTATCTTTCCAACCCAACACAAGTTTTAGAGAGAGAAAGAGAGTTTTAGAGAGAGAAAGAGAAAGAAGAGAGAGGTCAAGAACCCCAGAGAAGATAAGCTACAGATACATAGAAGGTAAGGTTTTGATTTTTTGAAGAAACAAACCAAGGAAATGTTTGTGTTTTGAAGAGTTGATGAAGTAAGAGAGGAGAATTGTTGCAGCAAACAATGACAAAAAGGGTAACCCATTAGAGATTTTAGAGGAAAAAAAAAAGGAACCAGCTTTACTCAAATCCGAGGGTGAAATGAAAGGATGAAGACAAGCCTAGCACTTAATGAAGTTTCAGAAGCACACGAAGCAGATTTCCTAGTAAAGTAAAAAGAGAAAAGAGTTGATGAAGCTTTACTTTTTTCAAGCAAAGTAAGAAGAAGAAGAAGAAGAAGAAGAGAGAAAACCCAGAAGAGGTTTTAGAGAGAGAAAGTTGGAGGAAGGAACAAGAAGAAGACGAAAAATCCAGATGAAACTTGAACCAAGAACAAAAACCCAAGAGCCATTTTTGTGAGAGAACAGAAGAAAAACCGGGTAGATAGAGAAGATGGGTTGCTGTTATTCGAGGGTGGAGAGAGAAGAGATGGTTTCTCGTTGTAAAGCTCGAAAAAGATACATGAAACAACTAGTGAAAGCCAGACAAGCCTTCTCTGCTTCACATACTCTGTATCTCCGATCCCTCAGAGGAACTGGTTCTGCTCTCCTTCAGTTTGCCAACGCTGAAACTAATCTTCACCACCACCACCGCCTTCAGCAACACCACCACATCCCTCCACTTCTACCTTCTCCACCACCACCACAACCCACTCCGCCGCCACCACCACCACCCATGAGCTCAAGCTCTGAAACCTGGACATCTGTCACAGCCTCCCCTGCACTTCCTCCTCCACCTCCACCACCACCACCACCAGCTTCAAGTTGGGATTTTTGGGACCCATTTGTTCCTTCATCAAGGTCTGTTACTGAAGAAGAATGGGACGCCACCACAACTGCATCTGAAGTCAATACAACCGCGATCACAGCGAGTGTCGCCGCTCCTCCTTCTGTTGTTACTAGTTATTCAAAAGATACTACAAGTGAACTCGCTTTGGTGGTCTCAAGAAACACCAAAGATCTTGTTGAGATTATCAAGGAACTTGATGAGTACTTCCTTAAGGCAGCTGATACTGGAGGTCATCTTTCATTGCTCCTAGAAGCCTCAAGTTCTGGTTTTACTAATCAAAGATCAACAGGTTATTGTATTTCTAAATATTTTCTGTCTGGGTTTTTATTTTGCTTCAATTTTCTGTTACTTTTGTGATCTATCTTGTTTGAAGTAATGGGTTTTTTTGCAGGTAAGGTGTATAACTATGGGAGGAGCTTGAGTCCATTGTCATGGACATGGGGTTCGAATTCAAAATCTTGTGGCTTCGGGAGGTTGGATGAGGAGGTAATAGGAGGAAATGCTGGTAGCGGAGGTGTTCTTGGTACCAGCCATTGTTCTACTATAGAGAGGCTCTATGCTTGGGAGAAGAAACTATTCCAGGAAGTCAAGGTACTCAAATTTCTACATTTCATCTTTGTTTTTGCAAAAGGAAAACAACCCATAATTCTTTTTCTGCTACAAACAAGAACCCATGTTTTTCTTATTGTGTTTGTTGTTGCTTGAAAATTCAAATTTTTTTTTTATCAGTTATATCCTTTTTGGGGCCTATTAAGAGAACCACACAAACATTTAGGTTTCCAACTTACACATAATCTTTGGTTCATTGATTTATATTTGAATACTTCGTTTTTCTGTCTTAGGATGCTGAGAGTACTAGGATAGAGCATGAGAAAAAGGTGGCTCAACTGAGGAAACTAGAGGTGAAGGGGGGTGACTATATGAAGATTGAGAAGACCAAGAAAGAGATCGAGAAATTGGAGTCAAGGATGATGGTGGCTTCTCAGGCCATGGAGTCTACTTCTTCAGAAATCATCAGTTTGAGGGAGTTTGAGCTATATCCACAGCTCCTTGAACTAGTCAAAGGGTCAGTTTTCTTACTTGAGATTCTGTCCTTTCTTCTTTTCATTCTCTCCATTTTGATTTTGAATGTTCCTGACCTAGTGGTTCTTCCTTTAATTTTAAATTATCAAACTGTGATACTGGTAACATGTAATGCAAATCTGAAGATTCCGATCTGTCAAAGTCAACTATATCTTTTTGGTCAAAAGATCACTAGCTTATTGTGGATCTTGCATTGACTAATTTGACTCTTTTGGTTTTCTGTCTAGAATCTTGATAAACCATAGAACCCCTATTATGCTGCTGTAACCCTACCTGCTTCTTTTTTGCATGCCCATCTAATTGGGATGGTTTGATTAGTCTAGACTTCCATCAGCACAAACCAGTGAATGAATTGAGGATTCATTAACTGATCAAATACAACGTATTGTCAGTCTGGGTTTAGGTGTGTGTCGATCAAACTATTTCTCTTTGTACACTAGTATGTAGTTTTGTTGTTCACGTGTATATATTTACATCATTGTAACATTATTTGTAATTTATTTTATATGTCATTTGTACTCTATGTAACACATATGGTGACTCATGGAATACGGGTTGAATACATATAATGCCTACAATAGACCTTGTCATGCATTGTAGCGAATAGTATTTATAGACATGAATATAGTATCCTTGTTGAAGTTAGCCATTTGGATTGATGTTTTTGTAATCTTATCGAGGTTATGCAAAACCATTTAAGTTTCTCACTGAGCAGGATTACGCCTTGATTTTAGTTGATTTTCTTTGCCAAACACGTAATGCGCCCAGATAATTTTAACCGTCTTAGAGGTCCTCCCCACTTTTTGTGGTTTGGCCAATTGTTTATCTTTCGAAAAATGTAAAATGATATGAATTATCATATGTTACTGTTCAGTAATTGTCGTGGGTTAGTAGTAAGCCTTATGTTTTACGATCCACTGTTTGATTGAAGAATTTGCTCTTCCAAGTTGCAGCTCGATGAGCATGTGGAGAAGCATGTATGAATGTCACCAGGTACAAACCCACATAGTTCAGCAACTCAAGTTTCTCAACACCATCCCATCAACCGACCCAACCTCTGAAATCCACCGGCAATCAACTCTTCAGCTTGAGGTCGAGGTCCAGCAATGGCACCTAGCATTTTGCAACCTCATCAAGTCCCAGCGGGACTACATCCACTCCCTTACAGGCTGGCTCCGTCTCAGTATGTTCCATTTTAGCAATCACCCACTATCCAAAACCAAACAGAATGCCACAATCTACTCTCTCTGCGATCAATGGCAGCTTGAACTTGATAGAATTCCAGACAAGGTAGCATCAGATGGGATCAATGGCCTTTTGACAGTAATCCATGCCATTGTAGTTCAACAAGCGGAAGAACAGAAACAAAAGAAGAAATCAGAGGCTGCATTTAAGGAACTTGAGAAGAAGGTGGTTGAGCTTCGATCATTGGAGTGCAAGTATGGACCATATTCTACAGTGGGAACCTCTGGTTCTAGAGGAAACCGAGACCCAGTTGCAGAGAAGCGGGCAAAGGTGGATACTTTGAAAGCAAAGGCAGAGGAAGAGAAATCAAAACATGAGAAGTTGGTGAGTGTGACTAGAGCAATGACACTTAACAACCTGCAAATGGGGTTCCCAAATGCCTTTGAGGCGATTACAGGTTTCTCTAGAGTGTTTATGAATGCATTTGAATCTGTTTACAACCAAGCTAAGAACACTGACGAGGGCCATGACTTGAAGAGGATACTTGCATGAGAGGAGGTGGGATTTGGTGTATAGATGGATGTTTATCCTGTTTCGTTTTTAGTAGGCGTGGATCTCAGAAATTTCTCAACATCGGTGCTGGAAGTTCTTGGCACTCACCGTCTTAATTACAGATGCAAGTTCTTGTTAGAACTTGATGACATGCATACAGTGACATGTGAATTTGCGTGGGAGCTATTGTAAGTAGTCCATCAGCCATCAACAACAGATCTATTGAGGCATACAGGAAGAATTGAATCTAAGGTTTGAATCAGTTGAGGATGAGAAGTGGTCAAGAGAATTTGGGATGTACAAGGGATCTGGGAATTTTGGGTTTGGGGACTTTAAAAGTAGCTCTAATGTTATAGAACAAAAGGCTTTTCTGTTCCTTGTGGTTTGATTAAGCTTTCTTGAACTTTATCTGCAATTTGTTATTATCCTAGAAATTCATTAGGGCTCCCTTGGAAGTGCACAACAAGGTGCTTACGGCATACTTACAGAGACTACATTTTTTACTTTTTGTTTTTTCGAGTATGGACTGTCCATTCATGAAGGACCAAGCTCCGAGCACACAACACTGGAACTAACTGAGAAATATAATGAATCGATCACTGCGACACTGCCCACAACTTCTACGCAGCTGCTGCTGCTGCTGCTGCTGCTGCCACCATTTCTAATATATGAAGTTATGAACTTTTATTCACTTGGCTGACTAGCCAGTAGTCCAGTTTCACGATGACGCTCCTCTATTGAGAACAAATTAAAACAAACAACGATCACCATAACATTAAAATACAAGGACGCATCAACAAAATCAAAATCCCTGCCCCGAAATGGGCCAAAGCTACATCGCCTACATGGCTAAAATCATGGCCCCATCCCATTGTGTGTTAGGAAGCTTTCCCTGCCCTCAAATGGGACACAGCTACATGACTAAAATCATGGCCCCACCCCATTGTGTTAGGAAGGAAGCTTTCTTCTTCCGTCAGTGAAGTAAATGCCTTTTTTTCTCGTTTAGCGTAAGAGTTTTTTTTTTTTTTTTGATAAAGAATAAAGAATAAAAGGTAGGGGGCAAACAGACTTAGCTTCCCTATTTAGGCGAAACCATAGTAGCACCTGCCCCGTTGGTCAATAAGAGTCATAACTAAAACCAGCCCCACCGAACGCATTTTATTTGACACCAGGGACTTTTTGATAATTGAGAGCACGGAAACGTGATAACCCAAGAGTAAAGATCACTAAAGAACAAGCCTAGCATAGAAACACAAGCAATGCACGTGCAAAGGGCTCCTTCTATAATTACATTAAAATACATTGTAAATAAGACAGAAACATGTCAAAAGACCAAGGATTCAGTATCAACTCTTTGATACTGTAACCGAGTTCTGTAACATAGTATTGTCCACTTTTTTATGGTTATCAGTTTGGGTAATCAGGAGGTGGATAATGGAAAGGAAGGTTCTCGGTGTAGTCTTCTTGGGCCTCTGCTTAAACCTTCAAATACAGTTTGAGTTGAGTGCTTTCTCAGTATCAGAGAGACCTAGCCGATTCTGAGATGAGTTAGCCAAGTCTAACAATAGTAACAGGTAATGAAAATTTGACAACCTAAAATATATGAAAGAATGATCAATTAAGATCAAAGAAAGAATTTAAACAGAGTCTTCTCAGATGTTATTAGCCATGGAAAGATGAAATCACTACATGCTCTCAATGTACATTAAGTGATCAATTTTTTAAAGATACTATTATGACTAACATGCACAACCAGTAATATGATTCATTCTTCTTCTTTTTCTTTTTCTTTTTTTTTTTCTGTCAGAAACTAGAAAATTTAATGAAGTGTTGTTGTCTTCTTCTCTGTAGTTTACCAATTCCAAACATACAGTCTCTGTGAATCCAATTAGGAAAAAGAGTAGTATAGTACCCTCTCTCACTCATGAAGATGTTCTCCATTGCAGCTCGATTTGAATCTTTCCGTTCTTCGAGTCAATGAGATGATACTTCTCATTGATTCGTTTGTTGCTGACAACATCCGCGAGGTTGATATCAACATAACCCAAAATTTCCTGATCAAAATGAACCAATTAAGGAATAGTTCCTGTTTTAGTCTTTCTTTTGAGTCCACAAAAACAATAACAATAATTAAGTTATGCATAAGCAATGTGTAACGTACCTTGGGATGCAGTAGCCCTATCCTCGATGAGGTACTGACCACTTCCACATGCAATTTATCATTTATGGGTGGTTCCTCCAGCATAAAAGTGAATTCCTCTTCCCATCTTGGATCTCTGTTTTTCTTCACATGCTGTACAATGCCAAACAATAAGATAGTCATAAATCCAAATAGCTCAAAAATATAACAAAACAAAAGAATAATTCAATCCAAAATCAATCTAAGCACCAAAAACCAATTTTTTAGTTCTAAGATATAAACAAGACACTAGTTGTGGTACCAAAGCCAGTTGAGACATTTTAGGCAGAAAGATATTTACTTTATAAGTTTTGCGGATGGGATAAAATATATTCAAGTTAATATAATAAAAGATAAATCAGACCCCACCCCACCACCAAAACATCAGAAATTTAAGTTTGTACATAGCATATTATATACCTTGGTTTTTCTTTCCTCCCCCCTGAATATAATCCGCACATATGGGTTCGTGTGGTGCTTTCCTTCAACATCTTCAGCTGAGTGGACTATAACTACAAGCAAACCCCCACCAGAAGGTGTTCCTTTGGGAGCCTTTTCAACCGTGTTAGAGTCTTCAAAATCTTTTGGTATATCCTCTTCCTTAAAAGGCTTGTATGTTACTTCCACAACGATCTGCCCACGTGACTTCTCATTTTGAACATCATTAGGATCCATGTTTTTCAGTAGATCAAGAGTCAACACTTTTGGCTCATTGTGGGGAAGATCTTTCACAGGACTGACATTCATACCCATCTTTTCATGTTTGCCAATCTATGAACAGAGAAATGTATATCTTGAAAAACACATTTGAAAGAAAAAAAATAATAATAATACTCATGGTAGAAATCTCAAAGGCATACCTGTTCCCAATCAAAAACATTAATCTCTAAAGCCTGAGACTCTGGATCTTTAACAACCAAATTAAATTCCTCATTCCATTCAGGGTTCAAGTTTTTGTGCTTGACAGTCGTCTTCTTTGATGGAACTTTATCATCAGTGAGCTTTAGTTTCACGTAAGGATCTGATGCACCCATAATATCTTTCTTTCTGAGGTTCATTGCCCGCAGAACCTTCACATGAAGAATTCCAACAGGCCTTCTCTGGGCTCTATAAATTTAATGGGGAACTTGGTCAAAACACTTAAATCAAACAAAAATAGAAAACACAATATGAAATTCAGAAACAAAGCAAAGAAACTAACTTTGCGGGATCCAGGATTGGCACTTCCAGGGTTCTGGGCCACAGGTACATATTTGCAACCTGATCTTTGATAAGCTCCTGTGCAGGGAAAAAGCTAAGGAAATAAGATAAAAACCAAAGAACCAAAAGAAGAAGAATGTGAACAGATTCAGCAAAAACAAATAACGGAAAGGGCAGAAGAGAGAGTTTTGTCCTTTAGAAACATGATATATATGGTTACCTCCAAGTTGACTGTCAACGACAACCATAGAACAATAGACATCTAGAAATTCTACTAGTCCTGATCCTGGCTATGCAATCTAACTTCTCTATTTGAGACCATTAAAGCACTCCATTCTTTTACAACCACAACAGAAATACTTATTTTCTTTTCTTTCTGTAACGACTTGCTTATACTTATACATAACTGGAAGTAATTCCTGTCGAATAGAGATGATACTGAAGTAGGAAGAAACTAAGATTAACACCCCACATTTTTTTGGTAAGAAAGTAAGAGAAAGACACCTAACTCTTTAGCTAATTATACTCGTTTTCATCTTTAGATTCTCATGTGTAATTTCAACACCTTTATTAAAGGAGACTTCCCCACCATCCCATCCCCCTGTCTAAACAAAGGAGAAAAGGATAAACATCATGAAACAGAAAAAGAGGGAGGTGTACCTGGACAAATCTGTACAGACCAGGTATTGCCATAACATCTGCTCCTAGAAGCTTCAGTCCGAAGTCAACATGTGGCTGAAAATTCAAATGAATGAGTGAATTTGGATGAACAAAAAAAAGTAATACTCAAGTCAGGCGATGCAGATCCATCTCTCAACAAATTCCAGCAAGGAGCTTTCCATAAGCAAATGACTAACATGATAAATAATCTTAATGATTCAAACTACACATTATTTTGGACTATCAGAAGACATATTCTAAAATATGTAAAGAACGGTCTACAAGTGAAATGGTTGTTTTCATTCAAAATAGCAAATCCTTTAACCCACTCCACCCCCAATATACACACATTTACACCTTCTAGTGCCTACACCAAACTTGAAATTTCTCAATACTAAACTCGGGTAATCCATGAGGATAAAGTTTCACATTATCACTTACCTTCTCCATGAGAGATACAAGAATTTTGGCAAAACAAGGAAAATTCGGAACCAGTGGCTTTAGTGTAATTCGTGGTGCAGCAAAGACTTGCAAATCCACCACCTGAAATTCTCTAGCAAAAGCGATAGCCATTGTTAAGACAAAGCAATTCACATTTGAGGAAAGAACTATTTTGGAGACATTTGAAGCGTTTAAATTTGCACTTTGAACTTCCAACAGCTCTTTTTGCAAATAGCATTACTAAACAGTCAAAAAAATCGATAACCTGCACAGTTGCTTTCAGCCCAAATGCCTTGATGGCAACAGTAACATTAGGATTTCCTGCCCATTTCAAGGATGGTTCCATTATCAACTCCTTCTCATCAGTGACGTAGACTTTCATGCCTGACATAAATTACATGAGGAAATAAGAGTTTCAAAGTCAGGTGCATATTCAACAGTATCTATAAACTAAAAGATCTAACAAATACTCAGGCTACAAAATTGTCTATCAAAGCCTACTAACCATGAAAAGTTGGTGGTAGGGAGCCTAAGGTAAGTGCTTCGAATTCAACTGACTCGATTTTATATTTCGGAATTTGCTCAGCTATAATGGGCTTAGCAATATTCTTCGCGGTCTTGCAAATTGCCTAGATAAGAAATATTAAGCATTTAACACTGAACAAAATAAAGGACAGCAAAAAGCTCAATGCCATAGATCAGAAAGGATTTGAACATAGTTACACATTACATTACCTTATCCAAATACGGCCACATATATCCAATAAAAGTGTTTAGCCAATCAACCTTCAAGAAAACAAAAGGATAAGAAATGACTATCAGAAAATAATAGAGGCAACTTGAACCCCAGCCCTACAATTGTTCAGCAGATTTTTTATTTTTCATTGGTAAAAAGAGAATTGTGAACAGAAACTATCAGTGAAACTAATAACATACACGTTCATAGTCTGGATTTTTCACCCAAAGAGGAATCTCAGGAAGTAGTCGCTCCAAGGTTTTTGAGTCTTGCTCGACCAGAGGACGAATTACTGGATCCTGAACAGTCAAGACCATAATGCACAAAATAAGAAAGTAAAAAATGGAAAAACTAACAGGAATTAGAATTCATAGTACTCAGCTAAGAAGTGTAAGGAATTACAGCTGTACAGAATACAAACCAAATAATACTATTGATCGAAAGAACAAAAATAGAGACTATCATATGAATGAGGTTTCCAAACTGTATATAATGCTAATATTTGCAAAACCAGATTTCTCTGAAGAGGGCATCTCAGATCCTTTCCAGAGCAAGAACATACACAAGCAAACTCTCTCTTAAGACAAACAAACTAGTTCACGGGCTTAAACTAAAAGCTTCAATGAAATTTGTACCATATAAAATCATCAACATTTCAACCCCATTTTCATATTCCATCTCTGAACCAAATCAATTCAAACAAAGACTAGAACAAAAATACATTCAATAACTGATTAGGGAGAGAGAAAACAAACCTTAACGTCAGTGGGTTGGAAGTAGATGAAGAGATAATACCCAATTACAATCCCAATAGAAATCCCAACCCCAAATCCACAAAAACCCATTATAGTACTCAAAATCCCCATCTCTAATATCACTTCAAATTACCCAAATCTTTACTGTACTTCTCTTTGCCAAAAACCACCACCAAACAGAGAAAAAACCCTTTCTTCAACCGTATCACCTAATTTCCCCTACAGAAACTGTAAGATACACAAAAAATACCCATCTCCAGTTTCCTCAAGTTTTGTAAAATTCTTTACTCTTTCGGCTTCAAAAACCTAAAAACACAAAAAAAAAAAAAAAAAAAAAAAAAAAAAAAAAAAGCAAATCTTAGAATAATCCACTTATCCTTGCTGGCTTTGATTATGATTTTTTCTGAAACCCCATAAAAGAGCATTGAATATTTGCAATCAAACCTTCCATTCAACGGTTCAAATTGGGAAAGACCTAAAAAGGTTACTTTAAGCGTAGTTCAAACGCGTGATTTTGAGTTGTGTTCGTTAGCGCCCGTTCTGTTGGATTGGATCCCTGATCGTACTGTGCAGGCTTGATACCACCAAGTGATTATTAATACCACTAATCAAATATCACAAAACCACCATTTTTTGTGCTTTAATTTTCCCTTTCTTCTTCTTCTCTCTCTCTCTTTCTAAAAACTACTATTTATTCCTTCCTTACCGTTTCAACTCTTGCCATCCACCACTTCGCCACCTGCCTGGTTCAAGTTCAATTTTGTTGACCCACTTTGTAACTTGGGTGAAGAAAACCCCACCATATGATTGCTTTGTAATTTTAACTGTGATAATGGTCAATTGACTGTTTAAATATTGACTAATAGTATGGTGGGTTTTTGTGGCTCCTCATTAGATGTGGGTTAACAAGATCTCACGATCCTGGGTGTAAAGTAAACTCCGCCTGAAGGGACGTTTACTAACGTGCGCCTATTTCTTTTATGGCAATTTATGTACCCACCCAAATCGAGCTCTGACTCGGCCCTTCGGATTTCATTTTTCTTGTGTTTTGTTTTTTACGTCAATTTCTTTCGGACGAAAAAAACAGTTTTTACCGTATTTTCATTCCCTGGCCTTGTTTTGAACGTTTTATTGTATTTATTAAGGGTGCTCTTAAAGGAGTTCCTCAAAATGTTTGGAGGTGGACAAAATACTTTAAAATAGTTGGAGATAGACAGAGTTTTATTAGGGGTGGTTATCTAAAAATAGATTGGTAACTAAATCATAATCTTCACCACCCTCATTCCCACTCTACTACTTTTTTTTTTTCTAATCCTTTTTATCTCTCTCTCCTTACTAGATCTGTCCCCTCCTTCCACCACCTCTCCACCCTCCACCTTCTCCACCCCTCTCTCCCTACAGATCTCTCCACTCTCTCCACCATCGCCTCCACCCCTCTTTCCCTACAGATTTATCCCCTCTCTCCACCACCTATCTAGATCTCGCCATTTCCACAGATAAAAAGAAAAAACAATCAGTTAAAAAATATTTCATAACTTAAATTTTTTGAAGAAGATGACGAATTCGAGCACGAAATGGTAGTTCAAAAAAAATTTCAAAAATTTAGGTAGTTCAACCACTGATGGTTGAATTTTTTCAGCAAAACTCACTACTAGTAGTCGAGTTTGTAGAAAAGTTCGACCGCCATTTGGCCAAAACGGATCTACTACTATTGTTAATTCCCATAAAAATTTCAAAGAAGATAACGAATTCGACCATTGGTGCTCGAATTCGACTTAAATTTTCAATCACCAATGGGTAGTATAAAAAATTTTTCAAAAAATTGGGCAGTTCAACCACGGATAGTTGAGTTTTTCAGAAAAACTCAACCACTGTCAGAAAAACTCAACCATTGGTAGTCGAATTCATTGTCTTCTTCGAAAAAAAAAATTTAGATCTGATTTTTTTTTTTTAACTGTGTAACAGTGAGGGGAAAGGATGGTAAGAAAAGAAAGAAAGGGAGGGAGGGAAGGAAAGGAGGGGAAGGAAAGGAAAGAAGGGGAAGGAAGGAACTAAGAGGGTGGGTGGGTCCTCACGTACTCTATCCTCTCTTCACTCCTTATCGGGGAAGGAAGGAACTAAGAGGGTGGGTGGGTCCTCACGTACTCTATCCTCTCTTCACTCCTTATCTCTTTCAGTCTTTTCTCTGCCTCTCTATTTCACTATTCTCTCTCTTTCCGAAATTTTTAGGTGGGAAATGGTCACTAGTGGAGTGATGAAGATGAATATGATGGTTATATTGGTAGGAGTGGGATGTATTAGGGTGAAGAGAGAAAGTGGGTGTTAAATTAGTTTGCCCCCACTCCACCCCCTTAGTAAAAATGAGTAATAATTTATATGGAGAATTTTGTACTAAAAACCCATTTAACTTGTCCATCCCAAAACAATTTGAGGAAATCTTTAACAACACCCTTTATTAATTTAAGAAACAGTTTTTACCGTCTTTTTATTCCATTGCTTTGAACGTTTTGTACTGTTTTGGTTGCCATCAAGCCGTTCAGATTTCTTTTATAAAAAAAACTAAAAGTTCAATTATTTTTTTTGGCCGTTTCTTAATGTTTTCTTTTGCCTTAAAAATTTGTTTTTTTTTTGGCCTTTTTCTCTCAATAAAATGCTAAGATAATTGGTTTTCGTAATTGTGTTATGTAGGATTAATTTTCAACTTTATAAAATCGGTAAAAAAAAAAAAAAACTTCAATTTTTGCCCTTTCAACCTTCAAAAAAAACTTTATAAAATCGGCATACCACTTCTTAAAATATTTATATTGATTCCATGTAACCAATAAATAATTTAAAAAATTATAAACAATCACTTACTCGGTTAGTTTACATCCCTCCTTAGGATATAAGAGGTTGTGGATTCAAACTTTGCAGGACATGGTATTACCACAAAGCTTGGCACATGTAATTGACGCAGCGGAAAAAACGATAAGAATTCTAGTTCATCACCTAGAATTGAAGAACATCAAAATAACTCTCAACTAATGAGAAAACTCAAATATTATTAATCAAAAACTGTATAGAATTATATCAATAAATTGTCTACTACATCTCCTTATATAATAATAAGGGTTTCCTAAACCGAATAGAATTATAATTAAAAATAAATTTGTAATCTAATAAGGAAACTGCAAAATAATAAAAGAAAAATACCAAAATAATAAAACTTTCTAGCTAAAATTTTAAAACTATTAAATTTCTAATTAGGCTGAAATTTAAGACGGACCCACGAAATCCGCCATGCATCAGTAATAAATTATGTTGGAGTTATCAGAGGTTTATCTTCGTCCGTGGTGGTGAGTTTCTCTCCGTTCGTAGTGACGACTTCTCTTTATCTGTAGTGGCGACTCCTTTGATGATCTTGGCGGTGTCTATGTGCTTCTTACACACCCAATTCTAGTGATTAACGTCTTAGAGGGTGTTTGGCAACCACTTCAGAAGTTGCTTTTGACTTATATAAGTCAAAAAGCAAAAAAGTTTGTATGGTAACACTTTCAGGAAGTGACTTCTAGAAGCAAAAAAGTTGCTTCTATTTGAAGCAAAAAATTTTTGCTTCTTGCTTCTCACAGAAGTAACTTCTCACACTCTTATATTATTTTTATTGTTGTTATTTTTTATCCTCATTCTCTCTCACCATTTCTTCTTTATAGCAATTAAAAATTTTCATCTTACTTTTATCGGTGATGATCATGACCATGACCATGATGATGATGGATGATGATTGTGGTGATGATGATGGGCAATGGTGGTAGTGGTGTTGATGATAACGGGTGGTGATGATGATGAAGGTAGTGGTGATGATGATGATGATGATGATGATGATGATGATGATGATGGTGGTGGTGGTGGTGGTGGTAGTGGTGGTGATGGTGATGGTGATGGTGATAATGATGATGATGATGATGATGATGATGATGATGATGATGATGATGGATGATGATGGTGGTAGTAGTGACGATGATGTTGATAATATTGGGGATGGATGATAGAAATATAACACAACATAAATGATAGTATAAATTATATAAACCCATTATTATTATTATTATTATTATTATTATTATTATTATTATTATTATTTTGTTGTTGTTATTGTTGTTATTGTTATAACAATAAATAACAAAAATAATAGTTCAACCTCTTTCACTTTTAGTTCAACCTCTCTCATTTTGACTTCTGATCATGTTACATTGCCACATTGCCATATTGACTTATTGACTTTTCAACTTATAAGTTAGTAGTTTACCATATAAGCTTCTCATAATTTTTAACTTCTCAGAAGTACTTCTACTTTTTTTAGAAGCAGAAGCACTTCTGCTTCTGGTTGCCAAACGCCCTCTTAGCAATATATCTTACCTTGTCATTGTAATTCGAACAATTGTCTTTTTGTAAAAAAAAAAAAAAAAATTAAAGTTTAGACCATTATGAAAATTAGCACACGTGTCATATGAGCGGGGATACGATGAGAACGACCCTATTGACATTTTTCCATGCGAACCTCTAAGACATTTGAACTCATCCGGTAGTCTTATTCAATGAGATTACATGCAACCCAGTTCACATTATAGCCATTGCCTCTTCATATGCTGTGGAGAAGCTAATGAAGTTTTAATTTAGACTCATTTGTTTAATTAGTGAAATATGAAATTCATTGGAATAAGATTTTGGGCTTCAATTACCAACCTAAAACTGTTTAAATTGAATTATGAGGGAGGTTATTGCACCCCCAAATGTGCGTACTCTCTAGCACTACTCCTCATACTGATGTTAGCTTCTTCTTTTTTTTTTTTTCCAATGCCAGCCTGCCCTGATTCAAATTCTGATAATTCCTCTTCCAGTTCCAGTTGGTTGGTAAGTATCTCTTTTTGTGACTAGTGGTTGTAGATTTAAACGTCACTGCTATGTAATTTTGTTCAATATTATTTTGTTGGTGGCTTCTTTTGTCTATAGTGGCAACTTTTTTTTCATTCATTTAGCTGGCACAACTTCTTTGCATCGTGTTTGGCCTTTTTTCCTTTATATATTTGTGGCGCACGTCTCACACATCTATTATTAGAGGTGTATTACGCCCTTGTTTGTCACTATATCTTAACCTCTTCTTGGTACACCTTAAATATTCCTAAATGTAAAAATTTATAGTTCTTTTATAGGTGCTAATTACAATTATATAATTAAGAAAAAATAAATAAAAAATCTCATATTACTTCTTTTATTGGTAGGCCCATTGTAAATCCCACCAAATATTTATGAAAATTGTAAAAAAAGTCCCTATAAAAAAAGTCAATATGTTTTTAATCTTTTTTTTTTATAAATTTAGTCCATACTTTTATGTCAAAAAGTAAGGACTAAATTTATAAAAAAATAATTAAAAATATAATTTTTTTTTACAAGGATTTTTTTCTCAAAACTTCAAATATTTATTATAGATTCTCTCATCAATCACATGATGAACTGTAAATTTTCACATTTGTAAATATTTACGGTGTATCAAGTATGGCATTAGACAATAATCCCATTATCTAAAAAAAAAAAAGAAGGAAAAATCACTAATTAAAATCACGTTTTTCTCATCATTTTTTTTCCATTAAACTAGAAAATTTAAAACAGCATATAAGACGATGAAGTCAACCATAGGGCTATACCACAACAAAACTGGAAAATTTGGTTAAGAAAAATAGGGAAAAATCATCTATTAAAATATAAATAATATTATAATATTAGAGTGCATTAGAAGATGGTAGCTTTAGATTACGTCGAGAATGGACACGTCCATGACTTGTAGTTAGGAACTAAATAACATAATAAAAAATTAAAAAAAATCTGGGAGATTATTAAAAATAAAATCAAAATCAAAATCTCAATTTTATTTTATTATTATAAAGGTGGTTTCGTCAATTTGAAAAGATGTGAACGTGGATTCAACTACAATGGTCGGTGGTAACTTATTATCCTACTAACGTCACCCACGGGATCCCCCATAAGATACTATAAACAATTTCATGATGGATTTATTGCAGAATTCTACATCAAAAGATTGATGCAAAGCTTCTAAAACCATCCAACGTTTTGACCATACCCTACTTAATTGGCCATAATAAATGTTTTTAATGTATTAATTGCATGTGCTAGATGGTAATGTCTGCTGCTCAATGATTTGTGTAAGGAACATTTAGTGGTGGGGAACCTTAAATTGGATCCCCTAGCTGGTTTATCTTTTTTCTTTTTGTTGTTGATTTGCATGATTTTGACTTGGTCCCTATGCTGAATAGCAGGAGAAGTAGCTCTCAATTTACTTTTAAGAAAATTTGTTTGTCTTGTGGTTGGAGATTTTCTTCTTTTCGTTTTAATTTATAGCATACGTACAAAGGAAAAAAAAATGGAAAAAAAAAACTGAAAAAACATAATTTTAAGAGCCAAAATGAAAACATTCAAAGACCGTATCAAACTAGTAAGGGTTTAGTTACTTTGAAAAGATATTTTTGTTTGATCAGCAAAATAGGTTCACAATTGATCGTTAGATGTTAAGGTGTAGTCTTGTTTTGAACCACGTCGTAAATATAACTTCAAACAATTTTACTATCTCTATTCTGAAAAGATATTGTTAAATTAAAGAAGTCGATGGTGGACTATTGCCTAATTACAAGTATAACAAGTGTGTAAGAGAGAATAAGTAAAGAAAAGAAAGAGATAAACTAACTTGCAAACATTAGAGGATCAACTATTGACAATAAGAAACCTTTGTATCCTCTTGCCCTCTAATACTTTCTGATTTATTCGATGAAATCATAATTTGAACTTAAGTATGTGCTATATTAATAGCAACAGATTTTACGAACTAAACTAATTGGCACTTACAAGAAATATGATATTCATTCAATAATTCACGTAAGATTTTTGGTGGGGTCACGTGAAGGTGATCAAGTGTACCCCAATAAAACTAGGCTTAAAAAAAAAAAAAAACTTAAGACTACTGTAACTTCGTCGTCACAAAATTCATTTGGGTTTAGAAATAGGGATGTTAGGTCACCTTTTTCAACCTTTTACTGAGGGCCTTAAGATAAAGTTGTTTCTGTGTTTTCATATATATGAAAAAAGAAAAAGAAAAAAGAGATAAAGTTGTTTCTTTGATTTTTTTTTTTAAAGAAAACACTTAAAGTAGCAATCTATATAATAACTATTCCATCATAAGAATTGAGGGCTTTGGTTTAAGGGGCACTTAGGCGACTGCCTAACCGACCTACCCCTTGAGTCTGCCTCTCCTTAGTAGCAAAATTAAATATATGCTAGGACATCCACAGTGGTGACATTTCTAGAAAATGTTACGCAGTGGTGAATGTTTCGGATAATACTTTAGGATGCTTTGAGATAGACTAAATTTGACTCTCCCTGTAGAAATCTGCAGAAATTTTAACTTGGAGGAGCGGGCGAGGGTCGTTTGACGTTGGGGTGGGGTGGCAGTCGTCCGAGTGTTAGGCGGGTAGAGGGGTGGGTTGTCCCACAATTTTTATTTTTATTTTTTAATTTAAAAAAAAGTAATAAAAAAAATAACACATTGTCCCTAAGTAGTTTTTTATTAATTTTGTTTTGCAAACATAACTTTCCACCACTGTGTTGCTCAGATACGTATGGTATATTTGGTAAGCTATATTTCAATGTTTTAAACATCAGACTGGAGATCGACCTGGATAAGGCATTGGGTTGGGTCAAACTGGTTTAATCGGTGGGTCAACCACTGGGTCAATTGGGTTAACTTATATAGATTGTACATGGGTTTTCCTTAGTTTATTTACACGGGATATAATATAAAGCTTTGTTTTAAAGTAAATTAAAATTTGTTATTGAGATGGTAAATAAGTTGGACGTTTATGCAACTAATCTGAGTTCAAATCCTACTAATACATTTTATTATTTTTTGTTACCCACTATCATTATAATTATACCTTGTATATTTAATGCGGAAACAAATATACAAATCCATTTGTTGTTTAGTTGGTTAGAGGTTGACACAAGGTTGAAATGATCTGAGTTCGAGTCCTTGCATTATCATTTTTATTATTGAACAATAAAAAATAACCCAGTTAAAAAATCGGCTGGTTCGGCAGGGTTGATGGTTCAACCGGCCTGGTCAACCGGTTCATAGAAAAAAGTCGATTTTTGAAGACAATTGTGGGTCGAGGTTAACCCAACCCAGATTTAATACTAGGTTACCGGTTTTTCAGTTGAACCAGCCAGTCCGGTTCAGTTTTCAAAAACACTATTATATTTAGTTTTTACCTTACGACCGTTATAGATAGCCTTAGAGCATCCACAATGGTAAGGTAAATTTGGATTTTACCTTATCCCACTTGCACAGTGGGTAGGCTAAAATAAGAATTTTAGCCTACGAGGCTCGGAGATAGGCTAAAATTGGCCTTCTCCAGACTCATCTGCAAATTATTTTACGGGGCGTGGATCTGGCACCACGTCCGAAATGGGGCGTAGAGGTATGATGGCGTTTGAAACGGGGCGTGGAGGTAAAGCCACGCCCCAATTTTTTTTAAATTTTTAAAATTGCATGGGGCATTTGGGCGTGGAGATTGCTCCACGCCCAAATTTTTTTTTTTTTTTTAAATTTTTTAAATTTTTTTTTAATTGATGGGTTAAAAAATTTTAAAAATTTTAAAAAAATTATAAAAAAATTATAAAAATTATAAAAAAATTATAAAAATTATAAAAAATTTTAAAAAAAATTATAAAAATTAAAAAAAATTATAAAAACCAGGCGTAGTGCTAACACTACGTTTGATTCCAGGCGTGGTCCAGGGACAACGCCTGGCTTTTTAAAATATATATATATTTTTTAAATGTCAATTTTGTCCTCAGTTTAGGTTTTTTATTAATTTTTTAAATTTTTTTAAAACACTCCCCACTGTGGATGTGGGTCTTGTAGGCTAAAAAATTGTAGGGTAAAATTTCTTTTTACCCTACAACACTGTGGACGCTCTTAGTCGCACGAAAATGCAAAATTCGCAACACTTCGTAGTTTTTAAGCACTTTCAACCTGCAAATTAATGTAAATATTTGCCATTACATATTCCCATCAAGCACCACCGTATAAAACAAACATCTACGAATGTAAATATTTACGATATATCAAAGGCAAGTGTAAATGGGTGATTGCAGAACCACTTGCTCGGTTAGTTTGCGTCTCTCCTTATGACATAAAAAGTTATGGGTTAAAACCCTACAGGTTGTAGTATTGCCACAAGGTTTGGTCATGTAATAAATTATGTTGGAGTTTGTGTCTTCTTTTCGTCTATGTTAGTGAATTTATTTATGATCTTGACCGTGTTTTTATGCTTCTCACTAATCTATTGCTAATGATTAGCGTCTTAGCATATATGTTTGCCTTGTCCTTGTAATTCAAGCAATAGTGCTTGTAACAAAATAAAAATAAAGAATGGGTGATTGCTGACGCCTGCCAAGGGTTCCCACATAGGAGATACCAAGGTAGGAAAGACTACGACGTGTTTGGTATTCGAAAGTCATTGTAGTGCCCAAAAAATAAATAAATAAAAATTGAAAACGTCATTTTAGAGTTGGAGGGCATTATCGTCACATAAAATTAACAATAACCGCCCCTAATATAAAAACAAGATACAATGGATCTTTCCGTATAATAATAAAATGTACCAACAAAATCATGTCATACACGTGGCAGCTCTATCTTATCAGATCAAGATTTCCTTAGTCATACAAACCAATACTTATCCCATAAAAACAGGTATTTCTAGGGTAAACACAAAGAAATTGCTAAGAAGTTTCTCAGACGGACACGTGTACATCAATAATCGAGGAAAGCAATTTAATAAAGATACACCAACTACACTTTAAACCTTTTTTTTTAATAAAGCAACCCCTACCCCTGTACCCCGCATGTCAATTTCCCCTCCACGTGAGGTTTAAAGCGACATAAGCGCCAATTCTTTTTACGTGGGTCCCACACATAATCTAGTGGTTTCGTGGTACCCGATGTGTATCAACGGTCGATATTTCAATAACGGTCATTAAAATATATGAATCAGACGGTCAATGTTGAATCGGCGGTTGCCGACCTACAGTAATTTGGTCTTGGAGTTTGGAGTAACCTACAGTAGCGGTTGTCGGCAAATTAGAAGATTTTGAGAAAATTACTAAATAAAAAAAAATAAAAAAAAGAAAGTGACCGTTACAGTTTTTCTATAAAACGGGGATTGAACATAAGAGGAAGATCTGTCAAGTGAAGAAGAAAAACTATTTACCTAAATAGGAAAATTCTAACAATCAGAAATTAGGGTTTAGAATTTTGTGTTTGATCGAGTTTTTAGACGAGTGAAGAAGTTTATCTGTCAATATTTTTAGGATTTGGTGCTTTCATAAATTTTTTTCGTTCATATTTTTAGGGTTTCGTAGTTTTTAAAGATCATCATCTCCGTAATATTTAAAGGCGATCCTTTTTCTCTCTGGATCTCTCTGTACCTCGAATTTTTGTTGTTTTATTATCTTCAGTTTTTTTTTTTTTTTTTTGATTTTCAGGTTCTTGATCTTGATTTTTTTACCAGATCATTGCCTGCTTCTTTTAGTATTTCTTGAATTGAATCTCTCACAGTATTTTAGATTTTGCGGAATCAATATATAACTATGGAGGCTGTGTTGTTGTATCCGACTCATCCAGATCAATCAATCTCGCCAAACAATCATCAAAACAGAAACCGAAAGAAGAGCATTCATCAAGATAGCTTTGTTTCCAGATCTTCTGAAAATTTCGCTCCTACTTATCATTCAAACATCCATGGAGGATTAGGTTTAGGAGGATCAGGCGGAGGAGGTTTCTACTTTAGTCCTCAGTTACCAAATCTTTCCTCTTCGTTTTCTTCCTCGTCTGTTCCATTTTTCAATAATAATCAACCACCTCTTCTACCTCTCCCAATCACGAGACCGTACTCATCCCTTCCCGTTCGAAACACCAACAACAAATCTGTTGTTCCTTTTTCTCCTAATAATAACAGAAAGAACAACAACAGAATCAGAGATCAAGATCATCCTCTCAAACCAAAGAAATTCAGATCTCAGTCGATCAGTCCAAAGAAACAGAACAACTCACCAAAACAGGATTCAACATCCATCACCACCACAAAAAAAGAGACTTTGGTCATCTCACCAACTAAACGATTGGGACCAGAACCTAGTGATCTTCCGAAGGGAGTTTCTAGGGTTTTGAAACCTCTTGCCTCATCTACTACTACCACTTTTACTGCTTCTGCTATTGCTATGGAAGGTTTGGAGGAGGAGTTCAGCGGTTCGATTTTCTCTCTCGCTCCTCCCCCGAGTAGCCTGCCATTACCGAAATTCTCTCTCAAGCCAAAGCTGGTCCCCTGCAATGTCGAAGCCGGCGGGATCGATGACGGTGCGACAGACAATCTCCGGCGACTGCTACGTCTCCGTTAAGTGACAGGAATTTTCAAGTGGTCTTCGAGTTTGCCGGTATTTGTGTAAATAAATAAGAAATTAATGTCTATTTTTATTGTGCTTTTTTTAAAAAAAAAAAAATTTGTGATCACCTTGCTTTTTAATAGAGGTGCACAAAAAATAGAAAAAATTAGAAAACGAAAAAAAAAAAAAAATTACGTATATTAGGCAAATAAGACAGAGAAAATGAGTTTGTGGTGGCTGTTTTTTTTTTTGTTTTTGTTTTTGTTTTTGTTTTCAGTGCATTTAATGTATTTGCTACGTTTTTATATTAGTTCCAAATTATGGAAATTGGAAAGTTAAAGTTTGATAGAAGGAAGATATGTTTAAATGGTTGTGGGTAATCCAATTAGTCTATTTCATAAAGTCATGCAATAAAAAATCAAGTAGGGTCAGGTGTGGGCCTTATTATACCTGCTTTAAGGATCCGGATCATTGATCATGACTGCTGCTATAACAAGAAAACTAAGTTCCTTTTGTGTGTTTCATTCATTTTTCAATTAATTTTAGTCCTCTCAACTTAACTAAAGATTGGTGGTTCTTTAAGTGGTGGTATGTCAACTATGAACTTGTTTTAACTGAATTAGGGTTAGAAGATGAGGAAGATGATGACATCCACCATGAGCCCCCACGTCACAACATCAATCACCTCTTTAAAGTAATAATTATAACAGAAGAGATTCATATTTAAATCAATTCAAAAAAAAAATATCATCAAGTTTTTTGTTGTTTTGGTTATTTAATTACTATTAGCATTAAACAGAAGAGATCGAGCGCCACGTCACAGCATCGTTCAACTCTTTAAATTAATTAATTATATACAACGGGCACTGTGCAACACAAGAATTGGGGAAGAAGAAGAAGATGACTTGCACCATTAACCCACGTGACAATATCGGTCACCTCTACCTTGATGAATCTTTGTAAACATAAATCCTTTTGATAACTATAAAAATATCCTTGAAACATAAATTCAATATCCCTCCATAAAATTTTCAACAAATCTGAGAAAGAGAGATGAGACTCAATGTAGGTGATTTACTAAAATTCTAGTTTCCTTAAAAACATGTTTTTAAGGATTCACAGTAGACTAACGGACCAGGGAAATAAGAACCCCTGGTGCCTACTAAATTCTTCTCCCAAAATCTTTCATCCAAACATACTATAATTATAATGAGCCCTCTTTAGGCATGTATATACACGTGTATTTTACAAATGAAGAGATCAACTTCCCAAAAAAAAAACCTTTTAGATCGTCTACACACGGCTTCTTAAGCAGGTCTAAACGAATAAAATCTTCACTCAATGCGACTTCACAAGCAGGTCTAAATAGATTGTAAGAGAAAGTAGATGAACATATAACAATAGTTCTATTATGTTAAGTGAGCCAGGCTTAGAAGTGTTCACGAGACTTCGGGTTCTGACTCGAAATATATTTTTGCATTCCCAAGCCCAAGTACGACCCCAAAGTAAAATGAGTTTTTTTTGTTTGAAGAAAGATAAAGAATGATATGTTTGTGTTTCAAAAAAGAATGAGTGATGTCTAAAAAGAATGAGTGAGATTAGAGTAACCACTAGTAGAGAGATACACCTCAAACCCATCAAAATTTGATTTGGGTTTGAAGTTTAGGGGTAGGGCATGACCAGTGGGGCGCAAACATTTGTGTAACATTTACGCGAGGCATTAAAACCCAAAACGCAAGACCCTTATCTTTCCCCTTTTCAACGAAGTCGCGTAACATTTTCGCGAATTGGGCCTGTCGCATGAAAGTTTCGCGTCGCGTGAATCTTTTGCGGATGCCCCTAACCCCTAAACCATACCCCAAACTAGTGGTTCATGTGAAGGGTCTGAAGTTTTGATGCACCCACTGGCCATAACATGTTCATCGCGTTGAGGTTTTGATGCCTGCACTGGCCGTGCTCTAAATGACAGAATATAGTGGAATGATCACTGAGCCCATGCTCAACAGATGAACAGAACTACAAAACGAAAAAGTAAAACCTTTGCCTGCTTAGTCAGAGTTTAGACGTCTGAATTTTTTTTTCCCAACCTCCGGCTTCATCTGTCTTCAAAAGTTCGACTAATTCCTGAAAACTAAAAACTAATTGGGATGGTCAGTGATTAAGAGCGGTGATGCATGCTGATGGTTTTCCTTCTTTAAAAACAAAAAAATGATCCTGAAAACTAGGTCAAAACCTAAAAGACCCAAACCAAAAAATATAACGAAGTCAAGTTTATCAACAACTACGCTTTACATCAAACTAACACCTTAAGATGCAATTTTCTACTCTTATTAAAGCCCTTGTTTCATTTATTTCTTCTAACTCTATAAGATATTTTACGTCACTTTATGTACTTGTGAAATGAATAAATGTCTTTTCAAGTGGTCATCAGTCGTCAAGTTCTAATGCAATTGAAATATGAAATTTGAATTTCTTCTAACCAAAATTGGAACCCATTAGATGGCATTGCACATCTAACGCTAGTAAATGAATCAAAGCAAGTAGGGCTGCACATGGTGCGGTTTTAAGTCCGGTCCGAACCAATCCGAACCGAAAAAAATACCGACAAACCGCAAAACCAAAAAACCCAAAACCCAAAAAATCGAAAAACTGCAAAAACCGATATTTATGGTCTGGTTTTGGTTTCATGTTTTCAAAAAACCAAAAAACCAAAACCGTACCAAAAACACCGAACCGAAAGACCAAACCAAAAAAACCAGAAAAAAACCCGCACGTATATCTATATAGTATACACATGCATTATTATGTATAAATATGCATGCTAACTCATGAAAATATGAATTAAAGAGCCTGGCTCTTAATATAATCACAATTTTATAAGTCAATGTATCTATGTCAATTTGTATCCTATATGAGGCTATACATATATGTGATGTGTGTTCTCTGATTTATACATATTTATTAATTTATTTATAATATATTTATTATTTTGTATAATTATTATTTTTATTGTGAAAAAATTTAATAGTAGACATACCGTGATTAAAATTGCCACTATGTTGTTATAGAAAATATATTGGGATCCATATAGAGATATCTAAGATATGAAGATGAAATCTTCACAGACTTTACTATGTATCTTCATAAAAAAATAAAAATAAATCATTTCGGGAACAAGCTATCTTGCAAGTTGTTGGGGAGTGTGCCCCACCAAAAAAAATTTAAAACTCCAACATCTAATACATATGAGAAAATTGAGTGCCCCACCAATTATTAAGATTTTAGTATATTGTGCCTTAGTTTTTTGTAAAATAAGAATTTGACCAACTCATTTCTTAACACGTACCCCACAAGCTTTTAGGCACACCAAAGAAATTTGTAGTGTTTTGTGGTTTTCTCCTTAAAAAAAATTTATGACTTCATCCCTAATCATATTGTACCAAAACTTTTAACCCTATTAAAATTTAATTTAAAAGTAATAATTAAAATGGATGACCTATAAATTACTTTATAATTATTTTTGATTGATATAACTTTTAGTAAGGATGATCTTCTCTTATTAAATTTAATAATTTTTACAAAAAAAGAGAGAGAATTAATAATTACTTAAGATGGTTGAATACTTGGATATGTTTTTTTCATGTTTAAAATTTAAATAAATATTTAGTTATTATCAATTTTTTATTTTTTAAGTTTGAACCAACTTTAATTATTTATAATGTAAGTGCTCTAATTATGTCATGTTTTAGTTTAAGTTTAAATGATCAATTGATAAATATCATATGTTAAATTTTTTTAATCTAGTTAAACTTTAGTTTTGAATGATTTGTCCGTTTAAAAAACCGAAAACTCTTAAAAAAATCCGAAATTTAGAAAAAACTGAAAAACCCAAAAAACCGATGGTGTGGTTTTGGTTCTAAAAAAAAAAAACCATCATGGTTTGGTATGGTTTTGGTCCTCCTAAATTAATTAATGGTTTGGCTATGGGTTTACTAAAAAACCCAACCAAACCGAACCGTGTGCAGCCCTAAAAGCAAGTATCATACAATTATGATTAGATGGCATTGCACATCTAACACTAGTAAATTATACGATGAATCAAAATGAGTATCATACAATTATGAAATTACAAACAAGTAAATCCTATCATGATGCAAAAAAACAAAACCAAAAAACGATTGAAGAATGTAAATGTTGAACTGAACATGATAACGAGGATGATGATGAAGATGATGATGCTGGAAGAAGAGAAGGTTATATAGTTTAATTTCGGGTTATCTATAACGTAAAGACTGACTTAAGAGGACAGTGAAGATGACCAAATATGATCTGATCACCAACGCACCTGTCCCCAAAGCTCAACATCTAACAAACGGTACTGGAGGAAAATTGGAATGGATGCTACATATCTGCTCACAATGCACAAGGGATATTTCTACTGCATTTTTTTTTTCCTTTTTTCTTTTAGAGAAGGATTTTCAACTGCATACATTTGAAATATGGGGGAAAAGTAGAGCTAAGAATTGCATATAAATAATAAAACTCAGTGACACTACTGGTCTACTGCAGTTTTTAGACTCCTTTTAATTCAGAACTTGCAAAGATAAACAATTCAATCCACTATTTTGTCATCAGCTGTCCCAGTTCCAAAAGAAAGTGAATAACTCTGATTATAAATCAACTTTCCAAGCATCGGTTGTACAAGCTGACACTCCAAAAAGCTGAAAAAAAAAGCAGCACAATATGCAACACCATTTCCAAACATTGGTAATAAGTCAACTTTCTTGACTTTTTACCTCTTGTTTTCTACATCTGGGGAGTACCCACTGGTAGGTAGGTTTTTCAATCGTCCGCTCTATCAAGGATGACTGTTTCTGTTGAGCTAAATCACAATGAATACTCAAGTATTGACTGCAAACTTATGTCTGCACTTGGGGCATTCGTAAAAAACCGTCTGCCCTTCATCTGCAGATCGCAACTGCACAAGCATAGCCATAAAAGAGATGGACTGAGATTAGACAACGAATGAGTCCATGACTGACGACGCAAAATTCATCTTCTTGAAAGAAAGATTTACAAAATAATACAATAAAAAAAAGTAATGTGAGGGATATGATGGATGAGCTACCTGCTTGGTGTAATATTCAAGTTGAGGGTTACGGCACTTAGGACATGCTTCATTTACCTGTTCCAAACCACGCAATACAATAAAAATTATACATCATATGTTGAAGAAGTATGATGCCTACCATTTAGAGGAGGAACTAGGACTTACCACTGCTCTTTGCACCTGTCCCTCATCATTTGTAGTTCCATCCAGTATTACAAATGGTTCAATGCGCAGCTCCCTTCTAATATCCTAACAAAATAGGAAGAAACAAAATTGGGTTTATGATGGTAATGATCCCAAAGATTTGGGAGTATATTAGATCACTTCATGACGCTAATATGTAGACGACAAAAGCACTGCAATAAAATGTCCAATAATAATGAGGAACAGATAAAAACAAATTAATAATTTCAAAGAGGTTCTTTCCACATCAGGTGGGTCTACATGTCAGTGAGATAACATCTACTCGCTTTCTAGCATCTCTTTCTTTTCCCCTTTCAGTGAGTCACACACACAGTTATCATACAAGAGAAACTACAAAAACCACATGTATGGAATGTGAAGATACAGATAATATCAGTCGTATAGACTGCAAACACAATGAAACTAATGATGCACAGCTAAAATGAGTAATAAACAATAAATTAGTACGTAAAAAATAAGAAACTAAATCAGCTGTGTAAGAGAACTCATCGATGGTCAAACATTTGAGTGGTGGCTAATGGTTGCCTACATGTATCCCAATTGCAGCTTTGATACTTAGAGACAATCTTAGATAACAAAACAAATGCTAATACCTGTGAATCCATAATAAGCGGACCATGCTCCTATTTCAGAACCACGTTCTGAATCCAGAGGACTGGAGCAGACCAGTTCAGCCAGCATAACTGTCAACTGGTCCAAAAATGGCCATATGAGACCTGGGGTTCCATTTTCAAATGAAAAATTACTATCCAGTGAAAAATCATTTGATTTGGTAGGTAGGTTGGTCCATTGGACTGGTTAGTTGGTTTTTCAAAAAAAAAAAAAAAAAAGCCTCAATCATAAATTCCTTTTTTTTTACTATCCCACAAGCACAGCGTCTAGTGATAGGAAGTTGAACATCATAGGTTCACCCTACTTTCAAGCAATAGAACTAGAGGAAAATGATAGTGTGGCTAGTTCTAGCATGTGGGTCAATCTCACTGACCCACGTTGACCACTTTTCTGGTTCGATTAGAAGTTTTTTCCCCATTCAATCATTCTCATCTGTCATTTTTTTATTTTTTTTTATAATTGAGAATGGTTTTATTGATTAGCCTAATGGTGAAAAATTACAAAAAAGAAGAAGAAAAGAAACAAAAAGACAAAATTATACAAGTGTCCTATACACTAAGATCACCGCAAAAGTGAGCCCCTTCCCCAGCCCTGAGTCCCTGACCTTCACATAGCCCTCCGGTTGGGGGAAAAATAGAAAAAAAAAAAAAAACAGGGGAAAAAACACCAAGACTCTTAGTCATATGTTGTAAGCATCATGTAGTATAAACAAAAGTTCAAGAAATAAAAGTCACAAAAGATAATAATATGTTCTGTTTCCACATCTAAATGCATGGATCTTGATTCTGATAAGCAGATACTTAATATATCTAAGACATACTTCAAAACTGTCAGAATGCAATCAAGTTGTTAGCGTAAGTGATGAGCATACCTCAGCAGTGACAGTGTAGCATGTTTCTTTTTCGGCAATCTCTGGAAGAAGCACTTACTCAATTAGCAATGTACAAAATAAGAAAGCATGCATATGAATATTTGTAGACATTCTGATTCCATTATAACAACATGATTTCCACTATCAAGGCCATTTTAGAATTTGGTTTATACAACTGCAATTTACACTCTAAACTTGATGTGCTGAGCAGAGAAAAGGGTCACATAAGTTATGCAGTAACAACATTAAATGCAAGTAGGTTCAAACTCATTTTCACACCCAAATTTGCACAAAAAGATAAAAGGGCACAATAAATAACAAACGGCAAACTAAAATCGGGATTCAATAAATGAAAAAAAAAAATTTGAAGCAAAGATCATCGCTAAACAATTGTAAAATCAGTCCACAATACGTATAGATTTTGCAGAAGAAAAAAAACTTCAAAACTACTTCAAAAGAGGAAAGAGAATTTTTACCCCAGTTCAAAAAAAAAAAAAAAGAAAGAGAATTTTTACCTTTAATGTTCCGCTTGAATCCACATAAATGGCACTCAGCATGCGTAAGCGAACCCAAAGAAAGCAAAGTACCACATATGTCACAGAACAAGAAATCACGCGCTTGACAGTAGGCCATGTTTATTTTACTACCTGATTTTAAGAATTAGGGTTAGGGTTTTCGGAGAGCAGGGGAAAATCGATTATTTTTAAGTGAGAACTGAATTTAACTTCACTAATGGCGCCTAAAGAGGATTCCGGATCTTGTGAAATGTATCCTGATAACAAAACTTGTTAGGGTTTAAGAGGTTTTTCGAACTGAAGTTTCTTTCTACTGTTTCTGTGCTGAAAGCCAATCTAGGGTTTTACAGAACAGAACAAGCGAGCGAGAAAGAAACAATCACATGGGCATAGCCGGGAAATGCAGTTAAGTGTATGCAATGACATAAATGTCCATGGCCCTAGATTTCGATGTGATACGATTCAATAGAAAATAACGAAGGGCATTTTTGCCTTAAAAATATACAAGAAAAGACAAATCTTCCGACTCTTGGGTGGACAAATCCAACAAGCCTGTCAGGGGCAGGCGTATTGTGCTTGGGTGGCCAAATCCAACGGTCTGGTTGGGTATTAAAGCACGTGCTAAATTTCTGCCGCACGATTTTTCAATAATTCTTCACCAACCCCATGACTGCTACTTCTTGTTCTCCTTCTTCTTGATCAGATGTTTGGTGGCAAAAGCAGAAGTAAGAGAAGAGAAACAAATCCTCTCTCTACAACAAAACCTAACCCTAATTGATGGCTTCTTCTGCAACTTCTCCTTCTCTTAGTTTCTCTATCGAGCTCTCTTCTACAGATCCCTGTCGCTCTCGCTCCGAGACCAGCGATCTCTTTCTCCGGTGCCAAAATCGCGATGTAAAATCGCTTAAATCCTCCTTCATTTCACCAGCTTCACTACGGTTGAATCGAATTGGATCTCCTTTATCTAGATGCGATCGAATTCGATCCAGTAAGATTTCCGCAAATTCAGCTCAAGTAATGGAGGCGCAATCTCCCTTTAAGACGAATTCTAGGGTTCCCACGATCGTTGACGTCGATTTGGGCAACCGAAGCTATCCGATCTACATCGGTTCCGGACTTCTGGAAGAACCTGATCTCCTTCAAAGGTAAAATTCTACCCTTTTACGTTTTTCTCTTGCATCAAACCCAATTTCAGAAATTAATTAACTTGCCCCTGTAATTTTCAAACTTTACCAATACGTCCTTGTCTAAAATCAAGCAGTTGTTGACTCACATCAATGGCGGCTCCGTTTGGTCAACTGGGTAGTCCTAAAGTTTGAAAATTCGTCAACTTTCAACTGCACAAATGCCATTTTTATCAGTATTGGCAGTACTTAATTCTCTTATGTTACATATTTACTTGAATTTGAGGATAGGTGGAAATACTCTATAATTGTGCTCATTTTAGGAAAGAGAGTAGTTAATACAATATAAAGTTTGGAATTTTTGGATACATGTACATCAGATTTCTATAATTTATATCAAAGATTAAGTAAATCATGGAGAACGTAAATGATTTTATATGTTCTTCATTGTTCAATCAGGCATGTTCATGGGAAGAGAGTACTTGTTGTCACTAACACAACAGTTGCGCCATTATACCTTGATAAAGTTATTAACGCGTTAACTCATGGAAACTCGAGTATTTCAGTTGAGAGTGTGATTTTGCCAGATGGAGAAAAGTATAAGGATATGGTAGGTATTTCGAAGATTTCAATACTTCTTTTTTCTTATGAAAACCTTTTTTTTTTTAATGTTTATTTATATATGATGATCTGTAGGATACCCTCATGAAAGTCTTCGACAAGGCCATAGAATCTCGATTTGATCGCCGCTCTACATTTGTGGCCCTTGGAGGTGGTGTGATTGGTGACATGTGTGGATTTGCTGCTTCTGCTTTTCTTCGTGGTGTAAATTTCATTCAAATCCCAACTACTGTTATGGCACAGGTTTGTTGCAGACCTTCTCTTCTTTTTCTTCTTGTCAGACAATACATGGGTTTAATGCTTTGATGTTGTTTCTTCAGGTGGATTCTTCCGTTGGGGGAAAAACTGGAATCAACCATCCACTAGGGAAAAACTTGATTGGTGCTTTCTACCAGCCCCAATGTGTACTTGTAGACACAGACACATTACATACGTTGCCTGAGAGGGAATTAGCTTCTGGTCTTGCTGAAGTTGTAAAATATGGGCTTATTAGGGATGCTGAGTTCTTCGAGTGGCAAGAAAAGAATATGCACCTGCTATTAGCGAGGTACTGATTTAACTTATGTTTTCATGCTTTAATTGTTGCTATGATGCAAAAGAAAAGAAAAATTACCTTGAAGTTTGAATCATGCTAGGGCCTTTAGGTGACCATTCTGTAAAGTTATTCTAGGTCTAGAAACATTTATATCAAACTCTTTTTTCTGTCAGAATCATTTCTTAGAGAAACTATACCAACCTATTGAAAATTTTATTGTTGAGAGAAATGTTTACAGTAATTTACTTGATTACAAGTTACTAAGTTAGTGAAATTGTATACTTTTTACTCTTTTCTTCTTTTTTTGTCCAAAAAGCTAAAACATACACAACTTCATCATTGACTTCGTAACTTATGCAAGTACTATTTGTTCTATGGTCGTGGAGATTGTAGTGGGGGACCAATGGTGGTTGCAATAAAGTGGTGGTGGTCTGGTAGCGATAATCGTGTGTTGTTGCTGCGGCTGGTGATGACGATGGTAGTACTATAGTTGAATGATAGTGGTGATTATGAGGGAGAAAAAGCTCCTTATGTCTGTACAAATAAATTTTAAATGAGAAAAGATATTCACAACAATTGTTGATAATCTATCTTTTGTTAGCGAACAAATATGAAATATCTGATAAAAAAATACTAATAACTATTATAACGGTAATAATTGCTTTTTTTCTTTTTCTTTTTCTCTTTTCCTATCTGTATAATTGCTTTGAACCTCATAATTGATTACTTTAATGGTTACCAAAACGTATTGTTTAGGTATACATTTTTTTCTTGTCTTTACTGAGTTGTAATTATGGAACTAATTTGAGAGTTGTTTGATAGGATTCCTCTATTGCACTTATCAAAACTGGGGGACATAACAAGTCCATCTGTTGTGATAATTTCAGTTTATTTCTAACTATACATTTGTTTGTTTGTATATTACAATTGCAATTTGCATAGGCTGCTTTTCCAGATGCTTAGGTCAATTTCTGGTATTATTGCTAGATCGCACGCCAATTGGTATTATGAATTATGTGCAGGGACCCCAGTGCACTGGCCTATGCTATCAAGCGTTCATGCGAAAACAAGGCAGAGGTTGTATCCTTGGATGAGAAGGAAGGTGGACTGAGAGCGACATTGAACTTGGGACATACATTTGGCCATGTAAGTTTTTTGTTTTTTGGCATTGCATTCATGATCCTTGCCTGCTTTGCTTAACCTGTTCATGGGTTTTAATGTGGTGAAAATCGTGTATATGGACCATAGATGAAGGAATGCATCCTTATTTGTTTCTCCGTTACCGATAAAGAGGGCTCTCCATCAGGTCATATAGATCACAAATTTCCAATATATCTGCTATTCGCTATGGAGCCTTATTGAAACAAGCCGGTGCAAGTGCAACTGATGACCTCAAGACTCCTTAGAAAATAAAGGCCCTAGAGAAAAGCAGTGAATCTGGATACCCTCAAACAATTAAGTAGCTTAACACAATCTCAAATCTTATGATTTGTATAATATGCATATAGGACAATAAAGCATTAGTCTTGTATTTGCTGCAAATAGAAAAAGTAGAGTTTGACTAGGGTGTTTCAAGTCAATCCATTATTACACTATTTTGTGATGTTTCTCATCAGTATGATCCCAGTCCATATAGGTTTCCTCTCATCATTCTGTTCGGTTGCTTTTGTCACTACTCTCTAGATCAGAATCTCATAAGAATTAATAAGACAGGAGACTCTCTGGGGGAGAGGGGAAGTTAATTTTCTTCCCGTGAAAGAGGTTTCTGAGGTCAACTCATCTTTTTGAGTAATTTCATTCTGCCAGCCTTTGCAGCTCACTCACTAGTGATGAGCTTTTGCTTCATTGAAGACTTTTGCATTTTGCAGGGACAATTATAACTGTAAAGAATTACATTTTCTTTTGATGGGTTTTTCTAGGTTTTTCCACCGTTATTGAAGCATACTGAGAATCCATAAAGTGATGATGATTGATTAAACTGTGTTAGTGAGGAAGTATCCTTGGCCTAGGTTGTATTGTTGGATTGAGATTAGGTTTCCAAGGAGTGCTATCATTTTTTGTCTTGTTTTTCGTATTACTAAAAATAATTGCCAACTCTACTTGTAGCTCAACTTCATAACAAATAAATAGTAAAAGTAGTCATGGTAGTTATTGTTTCTGATCCAAAAGAACAAACAAATAAGTAAATATAATTTCCTGTGCGTTTGGAGAATACCACCAGGGAAGAGAACTTTTATGTGTTTGCTAATCTACAGGCATGGTCTTTCTGTATCTTTTACGCATTAAAGTAATAAGTTTTAGCAGTGTCTCTCTTATTGGTAGTGTCAAACTCTGAAATCTGAATAGCATCATCATACTTGCCAAACAATCCCTCCTGTTTTTCAGAATCATCTGTTTCTCACATTACTTTTTATCCTTTTAGGCAATTGAAACCGGGTTCGGCTATGGTCAGTGGCTCCATGGAGAAGCTGTCGCTGCTGGCACGGTACTTCATTAACTGATTACCCCCCTTCGCTTCAAGGGTTTGAGTTTCCTTTCAATTATTGATCTTGTTTGCTCTGAACAAAATTGTATTTGGTTATGCATGCAGGTCATGGCTGTTGATATGTCTTACCGTCTAGGTTGGATTGATGAGTCAATTGTGAAGCGGGTGTACCATATTTTACAACAGGCCAAGCTACCGATTGCCCCACCTGAGGGGGTTATGACTGTGGAGATGTTCAAGTCTTACATGGCTGTAAGAACACTACAATAAACATACAAGTTGCTATTTGAAACTCAGCTTATTCTGGTATGATGTTTACTAGCTATTGGAATCTATTTTTGTATTGTAGGTTGATAAGAAGGTGGCTGATGGACTGCTAAGGCTCATCCTCTTGAAAGGTCCTTTGGGTAATTGTGTTTTCACCGGTGATTATGATAGAAATGCCCTGGATGAGACCCTTCGTGCATTCTGTAAGTCTTGAATATTTGATGCCAACATTGGTGTAGTGCATCATCAACCATGTGCAGTTTCTTTACCAAGTTTCTGTTTCAACCAGCGGGAATTTACCGGCATTCAGCCATGTAATTTAATGTCTTAATTTCTTCCGGATTTTTATTGACCCTATTTGCAGTGGTCTTGTCAAGTTGTTGTAATTTATAAGTATAAAGTGCACTTGAATGAGTGTATGGTTTTAGGGGTTGCCAATGCCATAACATCAATAAGTCGAATATTCTCAGATCCTCCCTAACAATAATTTTCTCCAATTGACAATTTTACTTCTCTCTTTTTCTTCTTCCTCTTTTTGGGGTCAAAAGGGGAGTGGCCCTAATAGGAGTTGAATTCATTACCTCCAAGTTGTGAAGTGACTTTTAACCATTTAGCCAACTCAGTTGAGGTTCATTCCAATGTTATACTAGTGCATTCAGATTTCGGGATATCTATTATCTTTATTCTTTACTCTTATCATGGTTCTAAAGTTGCATGAATCTGAAGTTGGGGGATGTCTTTTAATGGGCGGCTCTGCTACTCTCATTTCCGTTTCTACTCTTGCTCCGCACTGTGGTTACTTAGGTTGTGACCAAACATCAGATTAGTTTTATTTATTTATTTCAGTTTAAAAAAATCCACAGTCCATGGTCCATCACAATTCACTTTAAAACCACCCCTCCTCTCGAGAGAAACCAGCCCTAACAGGGAAAAAGTGAGGGAAGAAAGGACCAAGGCTAGAATAACAAGAAGGCTAGAAAAAGCTCAGCTGGTAATGGAGGAGGGATCATTGCGGAAGCCCTAGAATTTATTGCAGCGGGGGTGTAAACATCCATCATTTTGGGTTGCTTTATTCATTGCTCCCCCCCTCAGTAATGAAACACCGACTATACAGATTAGTGATGAAAAACATGAGAGAAAAGGGCTATGAAGGAGACATTGTTAACGTGCACCGTTGAGCACCATTGGTTAACCTTAACCAGCACCACAATTCAAAACACAGTTTATTAAGTAATCGCCGAAAGGACGGTTGGTTGGTTGGTCATTGACTCATTGTCACCCTTGTACTGTTACATTAATTGGCGGGAACAACCAACCCTGAATCCACCACTTAAAAAAAAGGAAACCCCAATCTCATCTTCATGACAGAATCCTTTTCTTCAGACCCTTTTTTCTCTCTCTGCAACTTGAGATTTACAGACTATTCAATGGAACAAATAGAGCTTTCTACAGTGCAGGCAAACAATGAGAACCCACCAACTCAGAAGAGAGACTCACCATCATCATCAAGCTCGAATTGGAAACCTGGTAGTGTTTCGTTTTTTGGTCTATTTGCTTATGCTGACAAGACGGATTGCTTTTTGATGTTCTTCGGAAGCGTTGGGGCATGTATCCATGGCGGAGCGCTTCCCATGTTCTTTCTGTTCTTTGGTCATCTTATCGACTCCTTGGGTTCTCTCTCTCTAGATCGTCAGAGTTTATCATCTCAAGTCTCCAAGGTATCATTTTTTATTCTAATTGTTGAATTTTTCTTTAGCCCCACATTTTCATGTTCCAAGTTGGTAAAGAAAATTAACTTTGCCAATTTTCATTGAATTTGGATACTAGAAAGGGAAGAAATCGGCCCTATTCTGTTTTTTTTTTCTTTTTTCTTTTACATGCTAGCAGAGGTGGTGGGTCAAATTGCAAAAGATAAGTAAAAACATCTATTTTTTTTCTTGATCAGTAGAAGACAGATTTTACTGTAGAGGCCGGCCTCGACCCTAAGGTCAGGGAAAAAGAATGTACTTGAACTTGAGAGAGGTATACTGAAGAAGACTTACTGGGGAGGGAAGCCAAAATGAGTTCCCGATGGTTATTTCATCCGAGTCTTGCTCGTCTTTCCCTCTACCCATTTTACACAAGCTACCTTAACCCAAAAAAAAAAGGATTAAAGAGAAAAGGAAGAAGAAATCTTTAAGAAATAAATGCATGATAATTTAAAGGGTTAATTTAGTTTATCCCCCGAAAATAATTGGCCAATCGGGCTTACCCCTCAAAGATCAGATATTGAACTTACCCCCTCAAACTCGCGGTTTCCGTGATTCTGCCGTTAGAAGGCACACATGCGTCTCGCACGCTCCATTTTTTTATGAGGGTAAGTCCGATTAGCCAATTATTCTGGGGGGTAAACTAAATTATCCCAAAAAAATAGTGCAGAGTAGAAATTAACTCTGAGAGAGATTTGATTAATCAGAATTCTTAATTACTTTTTTATCAGAATTCTTAATTACTTCTACTCCTTCACCACCACTTCATCTTCTTCATCCTCAAGTTCATCATAAATTTTCAGAGAATGAGATCTACTGCTCTTCCTTCTCTGTATTGGGTTCTTTCCAGTGACATTAATGAATTGATTAAATTTAGACAAAAGCTTTAAAATTTAAGAGAACTTCACTATAATTGACCACATAAAAAAGATAAAAATATTAACCAATTGTTCTAATTTACAAGGACGAACCTGAAAGACCCTCTCGTCAAAGACACCAAGTGAGATTTGAAGAGAATTTGAACTATTTCCATCACTTAAAGCCCAAGTTCGACAAACAATGGTGATTCCTCCCCACCATCACTGGTGATGACGAAACGAGTGGAATTTGTACTAACGAAGTTTATCTTAGGCAGCCATACGATCGGAAATCTGAACTTGTCACCGAAGTTTAGGTAAAGAAGAGCAGCTAATGTCAAAAAACTAAGAAGGGGATAAACCCTTTTCTTCCACAATGGTTCCAAAACACCATCACCAATCTCTCCATTTTGGTTTCTCTCTCAGAGTTAATTTCTACTCTGCACCATTTTTTTTTTTAGATAATTTAGTTTAACCCCCCAGAATAATTGGCTAATAGGATTTACCCCCCTCAAAAAATAGAGCGTGCGAGACACACGTGTGCCTTCTAACGGCAGAATCACGGAAACCGTGAGTTTGAGGGAGTAAGTTCAATATTTGATCTTTGAGGGGTAAGTCCGATTGGCCAATTATTCTGGGGGTAAACTAAATTACGGTAATGCTAGGGTTACAGCAATATCTACCGAAGATACTACAGAATATTACGTGGACGCCTACATGGCACCTCGAACTTGGGCGCTACTGCATGCCTGGTTGGCATTTCCTATTTTGTTCAAATAATCGGAAATAGCGGGCACGGAATCCTAGATTCTCTTTTGGGTTATTATTCACCGTTGATAAAGAACTTAAATCAACGGTTAAGATTATAATTCTTTTAAGGTCTTCTCTACGACAACTCAAACAAAAATCGAGAATCAAAAAATTTTGGGCTTTCTTCGTCGGCGACTAAGGCAGCAGAAATTTTTTTCCTCATCGTCGCTCTCCGGCATGGTAGAACGTCACATCTGAGTCCATTTGAAGACCAAATCTTCAAATCTAAGAGTCCTCAAAACCTTTGAGGGAGGAGACCAATATAGAACCAGGGCTTTAATATCTAAAATCAGATGGCTTTTCTCTCTTTCCTGTCCTTCAAAGGTCCTTAGATTCCGCTCCTCTTTGAACACCCATCTGATGTTGATGATCTCATAAATGAAAGCTCAAGAAAATGTAAAAGAAGACATAACAGAAATCAGTTATGCCAGTTACAGGCCGGGACGTCTAATCAGTTATGATATAAAAGGTAGAGTTGGGCCAAATTTAACATATTCAGACAAAATTTGATCAATTAATCAATTCACTGATTCAAGGCTTTGTATAGGAACTAGTTAAGGGCATATCAATTGATACTGATGACATAGACGAGTTGGCTCGATCGAGTGGCATGTTTGTAATTTGCTATGCAATTCACAATGGAGATTAGCAGAAGAAACTAAAGAAATTCCAGAAGCGGTGCCATGATTCTGAGCTGAGGAAATTTTTTTTTTATTGTTCAATAAAAAGATATTATATTAAGAGAAGGAAAAGATTACAGACGCATCCGAGCTGGATGCGAAGGAAAGCCCTCACACTCTAATAACAGGATATTACAATTTGGTCACAATTGAACCCCATTTGAAGACCAAATCTTCAAATCTAAGAGTGCTCAAAACCTTTGAGGGAGAAGACCAATACAGAACCAGGGTTTTAATATCTAAAATCAGATGGCTTTTCTCTCTTTCCTGTTCTTCAAAGGTCCTTAGATTCCGTTCCCTCCACATCACCCAGCATAAAGCAAAAGGCACCACACTCCATAAGTAATTACCTATTTCAGAGAAGCAGTCTTGATCTCTCTCGCCAAAAATCTCGACCACCTCCTCTTTGAACACCCATCTAATGCCAAACTCTTCCAAAAAGGTAAACCTAATATCTACTGTGAAGGGACAGTTCAAGAACAAGTGATTAATAGATTCCTCTGAACACTTGTGATGTTCTACCATGCCGGAGAGCGACGACGGCGAAAAAATTTTCTGTTGCCCTAGTCGCCGACGAAGAAAGCCCAAATTTTTTTGATTCTCGATTTTTGTTTGAGTTGTCGTAGAGAAGACCTTAAAAGAATTATAATCTTAACCGTTGATTTAAGTTCTTTATCAACGGTGAATAATAACCCAAAAGAGAATCTAGGATTCCGTGCCCGCTATTCCCGATTATTTGAACAAAATAGGAAACGCCAACCAGGCATGCAGCAACGCACAAGTTCGAGGCGCCATGTAGGCGTCCACGTAATATTCTGTAGCATCTTCGGTAGATATTGATGTAACCCTAGCATTACCGACTAAATTAACCCTAGATTAAATGTAGATTACGCGATGCATACAGTTGCAGCGTTGCTTGGGTAAACTGGAAGGATACCTCATTGTTGAACGCAAGATATTTTTTGTTCCATGTTTTGGATTTAAAATTCAAAACCCATTTAATTTGACTTCACTCACTCTTAACTTGCTTCTTTCATTGCAGAACTCTTTGTACTTAGTTTACTTAGGCCTTCTTGTCTTGGCATCAGCATGGATGGGTATGTCTAGAATTTTAAAGCTCTTTCAAAATCATTCCTTTGTGCCCCTGTGATTAGATCTCACAATCAAGATTGTTCACGTACTTCAACAAATTCTACAATCTACACCCAACTGATTTATTTAATATTGACACCCTTATTGATCTAATCTTTTTCAGGGGTAGCATGTTGGATGCAAACTGGGGAAAGACAAACAGCTCGTTTGCGAGTGAAGTATCTTCAAACTATCCTGAAACAAGATATTGATTTCTTTGATACAAAAGCAAGTGATGAAGATATCATTTTCCGTATCTCTAGTGATTCGATTCTTGTGCAGGATGCAATAGGAGATAAGGTAATTATTATGGGTTAGACTTATCTCTGATAAATTAATCAAACAGGGTACTAATTTATTTATTTTTGGTGTTCTTCCTGTTGTATGCCATTGCAGATAGGACATTGCTTGCGATACCTCTCTCAGTTCGTTTCTGGATTTGCTCTAGGATTTGTTTCAGTATGGCAGCTTACACTTCTAACCATAGCTGTTGTACCATTTATAGCTATTGCAGGAGGTATGTACACGATAATCATGTCTAGTTTATCAAAGAAGAGCGAGGCTGCATATGCTGAAGCCAGTAAGGTTGCAGAAGAGGTACATATAACTTCAGTTCTGCATTTGTTAGAGCATGCACAATGGCTTACTCATTTTTTGAAGAGGAGAGAGGGCAAAAACCACTCCAACATCTTAATTTTCATTTCAATCCTTCAATTTTGGAGAGTGAATCTCCAAATTTGAAAAGATTTGAACAACTTTCAAATCCAACTCCACATCACTCCCAAGCCTTCTTCCCTAAACTTTGGCTTTGGTTGGTTTATTTCCATCAACATGCCTCTAACTTCTACTTCTCTAACCTTTTCTTGTTGTCCAAACTACAAGAACATGTTTTTAGCTTTAAATACAACCCAATAAAGTAGGAAAAAGACAAGAAAGAAAATGAATATATAGAAACCACTGTGGAAAAACTTTTTTTTCACATTTTCCCAAAGGCACCTTCTTCAAATTTGAAATAGAAATAACGAATCCATTGGGAATCCACCAGTTAATAGTCTGGATATGCCTCATTAAACCTCCTTGTGGCAAGAAAGACCTCGTCCAAACATTCTGACTTAACTTTTCAAAGGCTGGGTCAGCTCAGCTGAACTAATAACTATTGATGGAGCAACATAACATCTCATTTTCTTTACATGGATCAGGTTATTTCGCAGATCCGAACTGTTTACTCATATGCGGGGGAAGACAAAGCAGTTGAAGCATACTCAAGGTCTCTTAGAAATGCCTTGAAATTGGAAAAGAAGAGTGGGTTTGCAAAAGGAGTTGGTATTGGCTTTACATATGGGCTGCTGTTTTGTGCTTGGGCATTGCTTCTCTGGTATTCAGGCATCCTCGTCAGGCACCGCGTGACAACTGGTGCTAAAGCATTTACGACAATCATCAACACTATCTTCAGTGGATTGTAAGCTTACCATGTAAAGTGAATGAAATTTTATTGTGGTTTGGCATAGTTAAAGTATTTCTTCTATTAAGGAATCCATTTGTGTTTGTAGTGCTCTTGGTCAAGCAGCTCCAAACCTCGCTGCATTTGCTAAAGGCCGGGCCGCTGCAAGCAATATTATAAGCATGATAGGGAAAGATGCCTATTCTTCTATAGGGTCGGACAATGGAATAACTCTGCCCAAAGTGGCTGGGCAAATTGAATTCAATGAGGTGTCTTTCGCTTACCCCTCACGATCCAATATGGTCTTTGAATCTCTGAGTTTTTCAGTTAGTGCTGGGAAAACCTTTGCAGTTGTTGGTCATAGTGGGTCAGGAAAGAGCACTGTTATTTCCATGGTTGAACGATTCTATGACCCCACATCAGGTATAGTAAATAATAATAAAAAAAAGGTTCCATGGATTGAAAGTTGAATCGCCCGACTATGAAACATGACTTGGCGGGCTAGTTGAACCCAAGTGAATCATGGAAATTGTTAATGATAAAAAAAATAAAAAAAAATCATGAAAATAGTTTAAAAATGTTGCCCATCCACCATTGTATTTTCTTTTGCAAAAAATCTCATGACTCAGCTGTACTCAGAAATAATAGGTTGATTCCGGGTGTTTTCTAGACCCATCAGGTTTATCATTTTTTGACACATATTGGTCTTGATAAAGTCATAATTGGAATTTTGAATAGCACAGTTATGGCATATATATATTATCCCCTAGGTAAAATACTTCTGGATGGGCATGATCTGAAGAGTCTTCAATTAAAGTGGTTGCGGAAACAGATGGGACTGGTTAGCCAAGAACCAGCATTATTTGCTACAACTATAGCTGAGAATATTCTATATGGTAAAGAAGATGCAAACATGGAGCAGATTCTAGAAGCTGCAAGAGCATCTAATGCACATTCTTTCATCCAAAGTTTGCCTAACGGTTATAATACCCAGGTTAGTATCTCTGCCTCTTACAATTTAGTAAGTGGTACTTTCACATTTAGTCATCAAACAGGGACACTAATCACTAAATTTCTTCTAGTCATGTCTGAAGACTCTTAAAGTCTAAACTACTCAATTGAGGGCACCTACTAGGATACCAACTCGATCATCTGAACCATCTGATTATAATGAAATGTATTATGTGGTCTGAACCATCAAAGTCATGTGATTATGTTGGGATTAAAAACCTGATGGTCTAATAGTTGATTGTAATATTAACTTGATGATTTCAACTCACACCAATACTGGTGCCTCAGGAATATTAACTATCATGATTCTACAACCATTTTCTTAATCTTAGTATCACTTGACTTAAGGTGGGAGAGGGAGGAACTCAGCTTTCTGGAGGACAGAAACAACGAATTGCCATCGCAAGGGCACTACTGAGAAACCCGAAGATTCTACTTCTAGATGAGGCCACAAGTGCTCTTGATGCAGAGTCTGAACTCCTTGTTCAGCAGGAACTCAATACAATTGTTTCAAATAGGACAACAATCATTGTTGCACACAGATTGTCCACGATTCGCAATGTTGACAAAATCCTTGTTTTAAAGAATGGACAAGTTGTTGAAAGTGGCACCCATTTGGAATTGATGTCCAGAGGAGAAGATGGAGACTATTTTACTCTAGTGAGATTGCAGGTATCATCAAACATCGAATATTCAAGCCAGGAAAGGTTTAGTGGATATTCTGGAAGTTCTGTCTTTTCAGAAATTGCTAACGGTCAGCTCCATCACAAGATGGTCAAGTCAACTGACAGTAGAGAGCTTCCTCTGAACGACCAACAGCTGGCTCCAAGCAGCTCTATATCAGCACCATCGATTACGAAACTAATTATATTGAACAAACCAGAGTGGCCGTTTGCAGTACTTGGATCATTGGGTGCTATTCTGGCAGGCATGGAAGCTCCTCTCTTTGCACTTGCAATCACACATATCCTGAATGTGTTTTATTCTGGCATTGATTCACGAATCAAGCAAGAGATCCAACAGGTCTCTCTCATATTTATTGGAGTGGCAGTTGTTACTGTTCCTATATATTTGCTACAACACTACTTTTTCACGTTGATGGGAGAGCGGTTAACTAGTCGTGTTCGCCTTTTCATGTTCTCAGGTTCTTCATTTACCCCTCACATATTCCATATTTTATAGTTCTTTATATATAGTTATCTTGCTGCGTACATAAAACTTTAGTTGTTCAGGTCATCTTGGTGAGACTAATTAGTCTCATAATAAATGTAGATCTATTGATCTTTCTTAAAATTTCATAAATCAAGTGCTAATTTTGCACTAAGAATTGCCATCACTTCTGCTGGAGTAATGCTGAGTTGGACGAGTCACCAGCTCATGGAAAAAATTCGGCAGATCTCCAGTAAATGTAGATCTGTTAATCTTAGTTTCTTAACCTGTCTATATAATATTGCAAGTGGCGGTAAATAAACAAAACAACTTTCTTAAAACTGCCGACATGTGCTAAATACAAAAAGGAAGGCGAAAGAAAATTTGTAAAAACACCTTGAGATTATATGTTAATGATAGTAAATTAGAAAATTATAGTTGAAGTAGTTAAAGTAGAGAAGTCTAACTCCTTTCCTTACAATTGCTGAGATCTTCAAATTACTTCTCTTTTCCTCCATTTTTGTTGTTGCAGAATTGTTTATTGTTTTTTTACCACAGCTATCCTCCGTAATGAGATTGGCTGGTTCGATTTGGATGAGAATAGCACTGGATCCTTAATATCAAATTTAGCAGCAGATGCGACATTAGTAAGAAGTACACTTTCCGACCGCCTATCAACTATTGTGCAGAATGTAGCACTCACTGCAACAGCATGTGTAATTGCATTTACGTTCAGTTGGCGCATGGCATCTGTTGTCATTGCCACCTTTCCCCTTCTCATTGGAGCTTCCATTGCTGAGGTAAGTCTTGAATACCTTTGATATCAATGATTAGTGATCCAAATATGTTCTCTTTGGTGTAGGGATCCCCTAGGTTGGACCCTGGAAAGATGGGCAACAAACTCTGAAACCACTTTACATTCTGTTTCTTTACTTCTGCAGCAACTATTTCTTAAGGGGTTTGGGGGAGACTATAACCATGCTTACTCTCGAGCTACTGCTCTTGCTCGTGAATCAATAACCAACATCCGCACAGTGGCTGCGTTTGGTGCAGAGGAACAGATCTCAACTCAGTTTGCTTGTGAATTAAATAGACCAAATAAACAAGCACTTCTACGTGGGCATATATCAGGTCTCGGCTATGGGTTTTCACAGCTCTTCGCATTCAGCTCCTATGCACTTGGCCTTTGGTATGCATCAACTCTAATCAAGAAACAACATTCAAACTTTGGAGACATTATGAAGTCCTTCATAGTGTTGATCGTTACTGCTTTGTCAGTAGCGGAAACACTTGCTCTCGCACCCGAAATTGTAATGGGGTCACAAGCCCTTCAGTCAGTCTTTCATATTATTGAAAGGAGAACAGCCATAGACCCCAACGATGCAATGTCCGAAGTGGTCACAGAAATCAAGGGAGATATAGAATTCAGGAACGTGAGCTTTAGGTACCCCTCAAGGCCCGACGTTACAGTATTAGAGAACTTGTATTTACATGTGTCAGCAGGAAGCAGCCTCGCAATAGTAGGTCAAAGTGGCTGTGGAAAGAGCTCTGTTATTGCGCTGATAATGAGGTTCTATGACCCCACCTTGGGTGTAATTCTTATCGATGGATGTGATATTAAAGGTTTAAACTTGAGATCCTTGAGAATGAAGATTGGGCTAGTACAACAAGAACCAGCATTGTTCTCTACCACAATCTACGAAAACATCCTGTATGGGAAAGAGGGAGCTTCAGAGATCGAGGTCATGAGAGCTGCAAAGGCAGCAAATGCTCACGGATTCATCAGTAGAATGCCCAGTGGGTACCAGACAAGAGTTGGTGAGCGGGGAGTGCAGCTATCAGGGGGTCAGAAACAGAGAGTGGCAATTGCTCGAGTGATACTAAAAGACCCATCAATTCTTATTTTGGACGAAGCCACTAGTGCATTGGACATGGCCTCGGAAAAGTTAGTTCAAGAGGATCTTGATAAGCTCATGGAAGGACGGACGTCTATAATTGTGGCGCACAGGTTGTCATCTATACGTAATGCAAACAAGATCTCTGTGTTGCAATCTGGGAAGGTGGTCGAAACCGGTAGCCATGAGGAACTCATCGGTAAGCCTGGTAGTATCTATACACAGCTTGTTAGCCTACAACAGGGAAACAATGGAGTTCTCATGTAAATTTCTAATTAAGATTGAGGAATTCAACAATAATAAACTGTACCCAGATATGGGATTGTATAAGGCATATATTGTTTCTATCATATCAACATAATGTGTTGAAGGAAAAGAAAAATGTAACCATGTCAAGATGTGACTATGAAAGTGTAGGTGGGTTTTGAGATGTTCTGCCCACAACATGTTTTATTAGCTGAGAATATTGATAAAACTTTCTTAAATTTGCCAATGTCAAGTGTCACCATCCTCACCATACTACCAACTTCTCTGCTACATGACCACCAATAAACCACCACCTCACAGCTGCCAGATCACCAGCAAGCCACCGCGTCATCATCATCACCTCCGCCACTGCCATTATCACCACCACCATCTGATCACTATGGCATAAACACCACCATTATCATTGACCATCCTCACCACCACCACCTCCTCCACACATGGAACTAGTTCCTTTTTATTTTTCTTTTGTTTTTGTAATACAAGTGCTTCAAATGTTATGATTCCCAAAGGTGCTCCTAATTACTGAGTTTCAACTTTCAAGAACTACTAAATTCGGTTTGGGAACAAAAAACCACAGCTCATTTCAGATTGTTTATGGTGCCCACATGGAGATGATCCAACGATTGATTAGTTCGTGAGGATGGTCTCTTATAATTTAGGTCATCCTCACAAAAATTCAGATTGTTTTGAAACCTTTAACCCCATTAAAAAAATTAGTTAATTGGCAAAATAGTTGGTTTAAAAAGCTTTAAGTTTCAATCAAATTTTTTTTTACGTAACTAGAAGTTTTAGGAAAATGTGATTTTTCTTGAAGAATAATACCTCATCGATGAGATCATACATAGAAAAAAGTAAATGACTCCTATAGGTAGGTGTAAACGAGGTGTAAGAATAAGTGGATTGGGTTGGGAAAATTAGTGAGGTGGAGTATAATTTACCCATGAAAAATAATAATTCTGGTACACGAAAGAACCAATAGAACCAGTATTATACCTGTTCGGTGTAGAGCAATTTTCAGATCCAAACATAGTAACATGAAAGAGATGTTACCAAACAAACGAAACTTGTAATAAACCTGATATTGGAATTTTAAGGACATATTAATGGCACCAAAATACCAAATGACGATAAAAATCTGGGCGAAAGGGGAACCCTTCACCGCCATGAAAGCTTAAAGCTTTAATAAGAGGAATAGAATAGAATCTCTCTCTTTCTCTCTCTTCATCTTCGTCTTTCTCTCTCTAGAAATTGTCGATATTCGTAAGGTTTCATCGCACTGACAAAAAAGAAACCACCCAAAATATCCGATTCTAAAGAAGCTGGACTTCTAGGGTTTCTTTCTTTCATTCAATTTTTTTGGGGGTGTTGGGTTTGGTTGGCTGAGTTGATCAAAGTTAGGGTTTTTATTGAAAAAATTGGGAATTGGGGATTAGGGATGGTGGAATTTAGTGGATCAGGGAAAGCTTGATCGCCGCCGAAGGCGAGCGGCGGCTTGTTCTCGGTCTGAGTGGGTTTTTGTATGGAAACGCGGAGTCGAAAGCGGGCGGAGGCCTCCTCAGCAGCCCCTTCATCTCAACCCACAACTCGTTCCAGTAAGAGAGCTCGTTTATCTTCATCATCATCAGTTCCTCCTGTTGTTTCTACGATCTCAACCCGTTCCCGCCAGAATTCACGTTCTCAGGATTCATCAGTCTCGGCCACTGCTGCTGCTGCTTCTGCTTCTGCTCCAATGGATTCAAACACTGAATCTTCTGGTTCTGCTGCCCGTCGTGAATCAGGTGGCCGCCGTGGAAAGAATCAGGTTTCAGACAGAGAAAAGGAATCCGATAAAGGGAAAGAGAAGGAACCTGAAGTTAGGGTTAGGGAAAGGGAAAGGGAAAGGGAAAGAGAAAGGGAAAGGGATGCGGAGAGGAGCTTAGGGCTTAGTATCGATGGTGGGATTGATGATGATAACGACAGCGATGGTGCTGTTGGAATTTTACACCAGAATCTTACATCCGCTAGTAGTGCCCTTCAAGGGCTTTTACGAAAACTGGGTGCTGGATTGGATGATCTACTGCCTTCGTCCGCCGTGGGGGGGACATCGTCTTCCCACCAGAACGGACGGCTTAAAAAGATTCTATCTGGGTTGAGGGCAGATGGGGAAGAAGGACGTCAGGTTGAAGCCCTAACACAGCTGTGTGAAATGCTTTCAATAGGGACCGAAGATTCGCTTAGCACATTTTCTGTTGATTCATTTGTGCCTGTGCTCGTTGGATTGCTTAACCACGAGAGCAATGCTGATATCATGTTACTTGCTGCTAGGGCACTCACTCACTTATGTGACGTTCTCCCATCATCCTGTGCTGCTGTTGTTCACTATGGCGCAGTTTCATGCTTCTGTGCAAGGCTTCTCACCATTGAGTACATGGACTTGGCAGAACAGGTAAAATTTTCTTCTTTATAATTCTTTTTTTTTCCTTACGTGTAATTGAGCATTTAAAATTCACCAAAAAGAAAGAACTTATAACTCGTAGAAGGGACAAGATTTCTTTTCCTCATAGTAGTCTTGCAACTTGGGTTTTTCATGTTTTAGGAGACTGGGAACCCAGCCATCATTTTGCCAATAACCCACAAATTTTTCATGCTGTAACTGATGTGTATCCATTTGAGGTCCATTAGGAGTTAGGACCATCATCCATTCTCATGGGATCTTATTAATCTATGAGGTTCATTAACATGCAGTCACTTCAAGCTCTTAAGAAGATATCCCAAGAACACCCGACTGCTTGTTTGCGAGCAGGTGCACTTATGGCGGTGCTATCATATCTTGACTTCTTCTCCACAGGAGTACAGGTAAGTTCTTCACATATGCAAGGGTTTTGTTATGTTAGTTGATTACTTTTTAGACAGCGAAGACCACTTTTTTGCATCTTGGATCCATATTTAGATTTTATAATCACGTGTTTCAGCGAGTTGCATTATCCACTGCTGCAAATATGTGTAAGAAACTCCCTTCGGATGCGGCTGACTTTGTTATGGAAGCTGTTCCTTTGCTTACAAACCTTCTTCAGTATCATGATTCAAAGGTAAGGTCACCTTTTCCAAGTATTAGATATCAAAATGTAAAACTTTGTCTTGTTTCTTCTTCCTCTTAGGATGTATTATTTTTGCAGGTCTTAGAACATGCTTCTGTTTGCTTGACCCGAATTGCGGAGGCGTTCGCATCATCTCCTGATAAATTAGATGAGCTATGCAATCATGGTCTGGTCGCGCAAGCTGCGTCACTTATTTCCATCAGTAATTCAGGAGGTGGTCAGGCATCCCTCAGCACACCTACGTACACGGTAGATGCAAATGCACAGATTTGGAGTAATGCTTATTTATTCATTTGACTCCATTTAACATCTAAGCTATGCAGGGTTTAATCCGCCTTCTTTCAACATGTGCAAGTGGCTCTCCTCTGGGAGCAAAGACACTGCTTCTCCTGGGGATAAGTGGCACTCTTAAAGATATTCTCTCAGGTTCTGGTCTAGTTGCAAGAATTTCCGTTTCACCTGCTTTAACCAGACCTCCAGAGCAGGTGTGAACTACTACTTTTATTGTTTCTTGTGTTTTGTAAATAAAATAGTTGAGCCTACTTGCTTCCTAGTTATAAAATCTTGTTTCCACGAATGCATTGATCGGTGGAAGAACTGAGATATTCTGGTTGAAAGATCCTGAAGCATTTCAAAACAACACGTGAACAGTATTGTTTCATATTGATACAAACCGAGAGGGTTTTGTTCCGGTCACCACAGAATCCGAAACAAAACATTTGAAGCATTCCGAAAAATTTGAAATGACATGGATTATTTGCATGCACTTTTATTTGTTTAGCTGAACTGCCAATTTGTTTAGCTGGGAGAAGAATATAAAGTTGTAACCAAACACTTTGAAATAACATGGATTATTTGCATGCACATTTTTACTTGTCTGTATGCATGCAAATTCATTTTTTACTATTAATACTTCTGCTGGTTTATGTGTGCATGGTTATACTCATGTGCATTTAATGTTACCATTTATTTCTGGATACATTGTCGGTGCTTCATATATGCACAAAAATTACCTCTGGTTCATCCATTAGTTCTAGTTTGTCAAATCATGCTGGGTCTTCTCTCAACCATTTATATTTTGATGCAACTAGTCAATAATGGGAAACTTGACATTGACAAACAATGTATTGGGAATGCTGACTGACTTATGTGTGTTGATTAATATTACCACCTGGTTATGAATTTGCGGTAGACTTGTTTCCCCTCTCCTGCTTTCCATTTTGATCAGTTACTTTGTTTGAATGAATACCTTTTCTATAAAATATAGCTAAACCTTTCTTTTTAGTTTCCATATTGATGATAGAAACTAGGATAGGAATACAACAATATAATGTTTGTCTATGTGGAGACACTAAATACCTATGTAACATTGATACGGGTACGGGTGTCGGTGTCCGACACGGGTGCGAGGTGTCCGACACGGTGACTTAAAAACACCCAATACGCGGACACGGCAATACACATACATACTTATTCATGTATTAATCATTATATGCTTTAATTTTAGTTATAATTTGTATTTTTAGAACCAACATTGTTACATAATACACAAAAGACATTAACTAAGAACTATACAATACGTTCTAACACGATTATGTGCAAGTGCACACAAGATTACACACAATATCTAACATTATTATGTGCAAGTACCCATTGAAGTATCCACAAGTGTCAACACGAGTGTCCGAGTATCCGACACGGAAAAATTCAAAAAAGTGAAGTGTCGATGTTACATAGCTAAATACATACATTTTGAGAAAATTGTTGTGCTTTTGTGTTCACATGTTGCTAAGGATAGGAATTTTTTCGGGTGAGTGGTAATAACTGATAAGAATAGATGTTACATTGTCTTAGTTTCTTTTAACCTTTCTTCTTAAACATTATTAGCATTGTGCTATGTAGTTTTCGAGAAATAAATTTTTGTTTTGCATTAGAATTATGAACCTATCAATCACTAAGTTGGTCTGGGTTCCATCACATAGATTTTCGAGATTGTGAACCTTGCGGATGAGCTTCTCCCCCCACTGCCACAAGGTACAATTTCTCTGCCGACCTGCTCTCATTTTTCACTGAAAGGATCGATTGGAAAGAAGTCTCCTGCCAGCAGTTCTGGAAAACAAGAAGATGCGAATGGAACTGTATCTGAGGTTTCAGCTCGTGAGAAATTATTGCGTGAGCAGCCTGAGCTTCTACAGCAATTTGGAATTGACCTTCTTCCTGTTCTGATACAGGTCAGTTCTTCTAATTCACTTGCTTGTGCCTGATTTTTATACCCACCACTTGATGCATTATGGTAATTCTCTTTTTTCCTGTGAAGCAGATTTATGGATCTAGTGTCAATGGTCCAGTTCGTCATAAATGTCTGTCAGTTATTGGGAAACTGATGTATTTCAGCACGGCAGAGATGATTCAGTCTTTAATAAGTGTAACAAACATATCAAGGTACTTTACTTTTTGGCTCATATGATTTGTTTTGGTAACGTACTTAGTCTGGACGCCTTTTCTGGATGCTCATAATACTTAATCCGTAAGTACTCTTGATTTGTTCTTCCAGTTTCTTAGCTGGTGTTCTAGCATGGAAGGATCCCCAAGTCTTGGTTCCTGCCCTTCAGATAGCTGAGATTCTTATGGAGAAGCTTCCTGGCACCTTCTCCAAGATGTTTGTTAGAGAAGGGGTGGTACATGCTGTGGAGACACTTATAGTGACTGATTCATCAAATTCTGCTGCTGCTCTAGCATCTCCCGCTGAAAAGGAAAGTGATTCTGTATCTGGAGCATCATCACGTTCTCGTCGTTACAGACGACGTGGTGTTGGCTCAAATACAGAAGGAAGTTCTCTTGAAGAATCAAAAAGTCCTGTTCCTGTAAATATTGGTTCTCCCCCGGCAACAGTAGAAATTCCATCAGTTAATTCTAGTCTTCGTGCAACAGTCAGTGCTTGTGCAAAAGACTTCAAGGATAAATATTTTGCTGCCAGCACTGGGGCCGAAGTTGGAGTAACAGATGACCTTTTACGTCTGAAGAATCTTTGCAAAAAATTGAATGCCCGTGTCGATGATCAAAAGACTAAAGCAAAGGGAAAATCAAAAGCTTCTGGACCTCGCCTGATGGATCTTTCTGATGACACCGAGGAGCATTTGGTTGGAATCATATCTGAGCTGCTAGCAGAACTTAGTAAAGGAGATGGTGTATCCACATTTGAGTTCATTGGTAGTGGAGTGGTGGCAGCTTTGCTCAATTATTTTTCTTGTGGAACCTTTTCGAAGGAAAAAGCTTCAGAAGCTAACCTGCCCAAGCTTCGGCTACAAGCACTTAAAAGATACAAGTCATTTGTTGCGGTTGCGCTTCCTACTGATGTTAATGAAGGGAGTGGAGTTTCAATGACAGTCTTAGTTCAGAAGCTTCAAAATGCTTTATCCTCCTTGGAGCGTTTCCCGGTTGTATTGAGCCATGCATCTAGGTCAGCCAATGGCAATGCACGGCTTTCCTCTGGATTAAGTGCATTATGCCAGCCATTTAAGTTGCGTCTCTGCAGAGCTCAAGGAGAGAAATCTCTTCGTGATTATTCATCAAATATTGTACTCATTGATCCATTGGCAAGTTTAGCAGCTGTGGAGGAGTTTCTTTGGCCTAGGGTTCAGCGAAGTGAATTAATGCAGAAGGCTTCAGCATCTGTGGGGAACTCTGAACCTGGAACAGCAGTTACTGGAGCTGATGCTTCATCGCCATCTATTTCTGCTCCTGCTTCTTCCGCACGTCGCCACTCGACAAGATCCAGGTCATCCGTGACCATAGGAGGTACAGCTAAGAAGGACCCTCCACAAGAGGGAAATGCAAGTTCTTCTAAAGGAAAGGGTAAAGCTGTTCTGAGATCTTCTCCAGATGAGCCAAGAGGTCCCCAAACAAGAAACGCTGTACGTAGAAGGGCAGCTTCAGATAAAGATGCACAAATGAAACCTGTACAGGCAGACTCTAGCTCTGAGGTATGGTTCTCCAATGACTCAATCTCTCTGTTTTACATATATGTGGAACATTACCCTTACGCATTCCTGGTGAGTGGAACTGATGTAAATAATATTTGCGGAAGCGTTTCAACTCTCAAACTCAACGATTTCTACTAATCAAAAATATATTCATTCTAAAAAAACTAATTAACAAAGAAGATAATGCCCTTATTTATAAGCTCTAGTAGCTTGGGCTACAAGAAAAAGATAACTAAAGCAAACTAAATCCTAAAACAAATAGGAAACAAATAAAACAGTCCTAAATAAACTAGGAAATAAATAATAATTAAAATATTCCTAAATATTCTCTAAATAAGGAAACCGTGATATTATTGATGTGTCCTCATGGGTGGACCCCACACGTGTCACATACGTGTATACATCACTCGCCCCGTCTCGAAAAAAGTTCGACCCGAACTTTGAAGAAGCAGCACCATCAGGCGGATCCGGCAGTTCAACGGTTGACTGTTCTTTGACATTGAGGGCCTCCAAGCTGTCTAACACGTGAATATCAACACCTCTCTTAAACAAATTTTCTTGTTTTGAACCAAACACACCCTTAAAATTAAGGTATTGAAGCCTGCTAGATACTTTAGTTCCAAAACCTTCTTCAAACCCTTCTCCAAAATCATAAGCTGCACCCAAAGTAAACAACCAAACACCTATTCCTTTTTTAAAGAAATTTGCACCCTTTTCTTTATAAGTTTCATCGTAAATAAATTCATGTCTTTCTTCCCGTACGATAACACTTGTAGCAGGCTTAATGGAGGTTGGACCCTGCTGTTGTAAATCACGTTTGTGAGGCTGTTGCTCTATTTTAGAACATGTAACAACTGATGTTTGATGAAAGAATACAGCAGCTTCGAAGGTTTGTAGTATCTTGGGTGTAGCAAAACAATCGAACACATTCTTTTCTGATGTTTTTTCTTTTTGCTGAGTTAAATCAACATCAATCAAAGGTTGGGGTACCTCCGATTTGTTGGGGGTGGAAGCTTTAACAGGTCGGGATGGGGGGATGATTGTCCTTTTAAAGGTAGTGTGATCTTCCTTCTCAATGGTCTTCAATTTCTGCTGTGGAAGGGCAGAACTTGATGCGACTTGTTGAGGAGGGAAAAGGGTTCTAGGGTTCGGATCAGTTTCGGCATGGGTTTGGGGGGATTTACTCGAATCAAGCAAGGGAATTACGTTACCTGTTGCTTGCACCATCATCATGGCCTTCACAAGTTTGGACAGCTTCTTCACTCCTTGGGCTGTTGCATCCAACTTTGATGTGAAATTCGAAACCTTCTTCTCCATCGACTCCACACGCTGATCAAGATTCTCATGCGCTTCTTTCCGTATAAGCGCCACACGATCCATGAAAAACATCTTGTCTCACAATCCAAGAGCGCACGAGGCTCTGATACCAAAATTGATGTAAATAATATTTGCGGAAGCGTTTCAACTCTCAAACTCAACGATTTCTACTAATCAAAAATATATTCATTCTAAAAAAACTAATTAACAAAGAAGAGAATGCCCTTATTTATAAGCTCTAGTAGCTTGGGCTACAAGAAAAAGATAACTAAAGCAAACTAAATCCTAAAACAAATAGGAAACAAATAAAACAGTCCTAAATAAACTAGGAAATAAATAATAATTAAAATATTCCTAAATATTCTCTAAATAAGGAAACCGTGATATTATTGATGTGTCCTCATGGGTGGACCCCACACGTGTCACATACGTGTATACATCAGGAACCATAATAGGTAGTATCATTCTTGAAAAAATGGAATCGTTATGGTTTCAATTTTTGTTTTTGATCCATTTAGCTTGTCCATGAATTTGTTAGTGTTACCCTACCATATCTATGTTGTGCGATCATTATTAGTTTTTTGCATACAAATTTGTTCAAACTACAAAACTTGCCTTCAATTTAAGATCCTCGAATAGTTTCGGCATATAAGAATTTGGCTGAATGACTTATTTTATGATTGGATAATACATTACATCAATCAAAACTTATCTAGCAAGGACACTTAAATTTCTATCAGTGTATGCCATTTTGGCTGAGGTCAACACCTTTTCAGTTATGCTTCCTGAAAGTTGTTTCGTGCTTATATTTGAAGTTTATGTAAAGCACTTTAAGTTTTCCTCCTACATTGGCTGCTAAAGACTACAGAGTATGACGTTGTGAAGGGCATCACCGTTGTAAACTTCCAATTCTTATAAGTTATATGTATTTGTAACAATTTTTGTCATATTGTGCCGACATAAAAGTACTGTGCTTTTTGTTTTCTAGGATGAGGAGTTGGACATCTCTCCAGTTGAGATGGATGATGCATTGGTGATTGAAGAGGATGATCTCTCGGAGGATGAAGATGATGACCATGAAGAGGTATATGTTATGACTATTTATTCCTTGTAGCATCTAATTTTGTTGAGAAGGTGGTGAGTACTGCATTTTTCACCCTCCCCCTTGTCTTCTTCAGATAGTTCACTAGGTGGGGACACCAACTTACCTAAGCAAGCTTTTGTTGGATTCTTTAGCACTCACCTAACTTGAATAAATGTGTATCATATAATTGCTGATGTTGATAGGATGTGTTGTTCTGGGTCTGGGATATGAAGTTGAAGTTTCTGCTGTTTAACATGTGAAATAGGGTTGTCCCCTTTAATTGCATACTTGTCATTTTCTGCAGGTATTGAGAGATGATTCTGTCCGCCTATGCATGGCGGAGAAGGTACATGACGTAAAACTGGGAGATTCAGCTGATGATGGTACCGCTGCTTCTGCAACAAAGGATAGCCAGAGCACTCCTGCAGGTTCTAGTTACAGGGCTACTAGAGGCATGGAATCTGCTGACTTCCGGAGTGGGAGCTCTTTTGGCGCAAAGGGTGCAATGTCGTTTGCTGCGGCTGCCATGGCTGGGCTCACATCTGGTAGTGGCAGAGGTATCAGAGGAGGTAGAGATCGCCGTGGACTTCCCCTAGGTGGTAGTTCGACTGATCCTCCTAAGTTAATATTTTCAGCGGGTGGCAAGCAGCTTAACAGGAACCTAACAATATATCAAGCAATCCAGCGCCAACTTGTGCTGGATGAGGAGGATGATGATGATGAAAGGGGTAATGGCTCAGACTTTCTATCAGGTGATGGAAACAGGCTCTGGAATGATATGTACACCATTACGTATCAGAGGGCGGAAAGTCAAGTTGACAGGACTTCAACCGGAGGTTCATCTTCTTCTACTACTACTACTACTACTACTACTACTACTACTACTACTACAAAATCTGCAAAGTCTGGTTCCGGTTCTAACTCCAATTCTGACCCCCCATGGCATCAAATCTCACTTCTTGATAGCATCTTGCAAGGGGAGCTTCCATGTGATCTGGAAAAATCAAATTCTACGTATAACATATTAGCCTTGTTGCGTGTATTAGAGGGTCTGAATCAGCTAGCTCCCCGTTTACGAGTACAGAGAGTGTCTGATAATTTCTCAGAGGGAAAAATTTCCAGTCTCGATGAACTAAGTTCAACTGGCGCCATGGTTCCTCCCACGGAATTTATCAATAGCAAGCTCACTCCCAAATTGGCTCGACAAATTCAGGATGCCCTAGCACTCTGTAGTGGCAGTCTTCCTTCTTGGTGTTATCAATTGACCAAAGCATGCCCTTTCTTGTTTCCTTTTGAAACCAGGAGGCAATACTTCTATTCAACAGCTTTCGGATTGTCCCGTGCGCTACATCGGCTTCAGCTGCAACAGGGTGCAGATGGTCACGGCTCAACAAATGAAAGAGAGGTCCGAGTTGGGAGATTACAACGCCAGAAGGTCCGAGTCTCCAGGAACCGTATCTTGGACTCCGCTGCAAAAGTTATGGAGATGTATTCCAGCCAAAAGGCTGTTCTTGAAGTTGAATATTTTGGTGAGGTTGGCACTGGGTTGGGTCCCACTCTGGAGTTTTACACCCTTTTAAGTCACGACTTGCAGAAGGTTGGGCTGGGAATGTGGAGGTCTTCTACATCCGAGAAACTTGCAATGGAAGTTGATGAGCAGAAGAATAGAACTGATGATTTTGCAGATGCAAAAAAACCCGAACAGGATAATGCCAGTGGTGGTAGAGATCTCATACAAGCTCCTCTTGGGTTGTTTCCTCGCCCATGGCCTCCAAGTGCGGATGCTTCTGATGGTAACCAGTTTTCCAAAGTGATCGAATATTTCCGGTTGGTTGGACGAGTGATGGCAAAAGCTCTTCAGGATGGGCGTCTTTTGGACCTGCCTTTGTCAACAGCATTTTATAAGCTTGTGCTTGGTCAAGTAAGACAAACTGCATGGTTTCTCTTTTTTTCTATTTCACTTTTTTATTAAGTCTTTCTATTTTTTGAAGGCTCCATGTAATGTACACTCCACTCCATAGGAGGTTCATTTGGGTCAAGGTATAACTTTCTACTTCATAACAGGAACTTGATTTGCATGATATTCTTTCGTTTGATGCCGACTTTGGGAAGGTTTTGCAAGAATTGCAAGTCCTCGTTTGCCGGAAACAGCATCTGGAAGCAATGGGTGGTAGTAGTGGTATTGCAACCGGTGATTTACGTTTCCGTGGTACTCCTATTGAAGATTTGTTCCTGGATTTCACATTTCCTGGCTATCCAGATTACATTTTAAAATCAGGAGAAGAAAATGTACTGACACTCTTGATTTTTACTTGCTTTAGCAGGCCATCTTTTGGTTTCACTGCCATTTATTGTCAGGATGTTACTGAAGTTCACTATGATTTTGTTGGATAGGTGGATGTCAGTAACTTGGAGGAATACATTTCCTTGGTAGTGGATGCAACTGTGAGGACAGGAATTATGCGGCAAGTTGAAGCATTTAGAGCAGGATTTAATCAGGCAAGCCACATCGTCTCTCAACAATTAGCTTTTTTTTTTTTTTTTTGAAAGGTCACAATTCTCTTATTTCCTAACATTTCTCTCCAGATCTCATCTGTTCAGGACGCATTTCTTATCTGTCGTGCTAATTGCGAATGAATCTATGTTCAAAGCCATATCTAGTAAATGTAATAGTTAGTTGTTACTCTGGATTTAGGTCTGACAACAAGACAAAACATTCTTCCATTTTGAGAGGTCTCCCTGATAGGAATATACGAACAGGCACAGCGTAGTAATATGATACATTGATATGTATTTACCTAGCAAGTAGCAACTTTTCTACCTGGAAAAAAAACTGTGCACCAGCTAGTTTTACCTCGTGACCACTAAAGCAGAAGTAATATTTTCTTAAAAGGTTGTGTTTGATATTTTGAGGGTTTGAAGCTGAAATTTGTACTTAGGTGAGCATAATTATCTGAAAATTTGCATTGTAGTAACTTGCTTATCTCCTTCTCAATAAGAGAAATATAGTATGGAAAGAAGAAATCAGAAGAGACCACATAGAATATGTCTTGTACAATTTAGAATGATCTCCAAACATAAAACGAAAAACGAAAAATGCAGAGAATAAAGAAATAAAATAAGAAGAGAATACCAAATATGTGATCAGTTACAAGTCAAAGACCCCACAAAAGGCTAGACTTCAAAATTCAAATAGAGCATATCAGTGATAGAAGACCCATCTAAAGAGGCACCCTCCTTATTATTAAGGTCATGCTATGAATAGACGCTTCTTCTAAAATCTTGCATTTCTTTCAATCCGAATGACCAAACATAAGCATGACTGTTATACTTCAAAAGATCTTTCCATGGTGAGGAGTAGGTACCAACCAGCAACCATCCACTCACAGGCTGTTTGAGGTATGCGCCACCTCAGTCTAAAAGATTGAGCGAAGGGAGCCCATTAAGTCTCCTGCAAGACTCTGCTGCACTTCTGCATAGCGGATGTGATTTTGACATCACCAACCTCAAAGAAGCAGGCAAAATCCAAGAACGGGATTTTACCAAGGATAGTAGCTTGCAGGTAGAAGGATAGTTTAGGAGGGAGAGGTTGCAATACGTGCTTTACTAAATATTAGGTAACTGGCCTTGAGCATAGCCTGCGTAGCATGGGTTTTCCTAAACCTACCTTTGTTCTCTCACTTTCAAAGAGACGAAAAATGCAGGAGGGTAGGTGTTGACTTCTGTTTGAAGAGAATCCTATATTCTTCTCTTTACCTCCCTGAAAGGCAGAGAGCAATATGGGAATTTTGAGATGTCTTTCTTATTGATCAGTAGGAGATCCATAATTGTTCTTATTCTTTTTGCATGTTATCACAGCAGCTTACTTGCTGCTACTCTGTTATTGCAGTCTCTCCTTGTTTGTTACAAGTATTTAGCAAGGGCTGTTATTGACTATTTCTATGCCCATTTTCAAACTTCTTTATTTAATATTTTAAGAGGACTATTTAATCTAAAGATTTAATGCAGAGTAAATTTTGTTTGATTTGGGTTTTTCATTATCTATTCTTAATTCCATAAATAAATTTGAAGTTTGGTTGCCCAGATGCTTAGGCAGTTTTGACCTTGATGTTCAACTGATTAATGATGCGTGATGCCTATGCTGTCTGTGATCACTATAAAACTAGATCTTTCATATGATTTTTGAAAAGACCTTCTTTTGTCTGGATTTTGCTTGTTGGATTTCATAGATTAGATCTGAAGTTTCTGAACTTATTCTTGTCCTCTCAAACAACCAGGTGTTCGACATTTCGTCACTACAAATTTTTTCCCCCCATGAACTGGACTATTTACTCTGTGGTCGTAGAGAATTGTGGAAGGTAATATTCTCCTTCATTTGGTCTAGCTGTTCCGTACTAACCGTTACTCTTTTTTGTAGTTAAAGTAATACCCTTCAATCCATGCAGGCCGAAATGCTGGTTGATCATATAAAATTTGATCATGGATACACTGCAAAGAGCCCTGCCATTGTTAATGTATGAGTCTACTCTTTTTAAGTTTGAAGGAAAAGTTTCGAACTTGTCATACCGAACTCTGACCTAGTCTACATTATTTCTTGTTTGTTTTGCTTTAGTTGCTTGAGATAATGGGAGAATTCACCCCCGAGCAGCAACGTGCCTTCTGCCAGTTTGTGACAGGAGCACCCAGGCTTCCACCTGGTGGCCTGGCTGTACTTAATCCTAAGCTGACCATAGTGAGGAAGGTAAGTTGTGGTTACATACATGTGTGCTTGTGTGTTTTCGTTGTACTCATGGTAGTTGTTACTTCTATGTACTGGTGAAGATTTGCTACCTGCATTAATGAAATAATGCCCATACGCATGTCTTCTACAGCTTTCTTCAACAGCGTCGAACACCGCCTCAAATGGAACTGGGCCTTCAGAATCGGCAGATGATGATTTGCCTAGTGTCATGACCTGTGCTAATTACCTCAAGCTTCCTCCCTATTCGACCAAGGTATTACCTTTATTAGCAAATAAAAAGGATCAACCCATATTACGATAGAGTGGATCAAGATACATCGTTATTCATACATTACCTTTGAGGCCCATATGAAGTTGATCCAATGGATGATATTAGGTGTCCTCATTGTTTTGATCATCCTCACAAAAAAATTAGCACATTCTAGAACTTGTAATCCCATCATCCGGTGATTGGAAATTACTGAAAATCAATAGTTATTGAGCTATTCATTTTAACGTTGATTTCACTCAATAGATGATGAGGTATAAGTTTTAGAATGGGCTGATTTTTTGTGAGGTGGATCTACATGGTGAGGAGAGTATCCCAATTGAATCATCTCTGTCGGCTCCACTGGGTAATGTACACAATGTATGCAGATGGGCTCTTATTCCGATATCGTCCTTCTACAGCTTCCATTAAATTTTGACGATCTTTTTCTTCTATTTGCAGGAAATTATGTTTAAGAAACTACTTTATGCGATAAGCGAGGGGCAGGGATCATTTGACTTGTCTTGAGTCTCTTCAACCAACCAAATATATATAATGCTTATTATCAAAGCACTTATGTGGTCAAATTCCAATTATGATCTGTGGGCTTAGTTAGGATTTTGGAAGATGCCTCCAATCCTGCTCAAGACAGTTTCTTTTTCCTGCCCCTCCTGCTGAACTTTGGAAGGTAGATTTCTGTTCTGGTTGGGGCCAGGTTAGATCAAACTTCTTCTCTGGGTTTGGGGGTATGGAGGTGCTTTTTATTTTTGGCTTTGTAAATTCTCAATTCTAACCCATCAGAGCGAATTCTTACTGTTTGTTTTTGGATTTCCTTCATAATTCTATAATTCTTCAATAATATTCTATTAAGTTATCGCATTTTCAGTTAAAACCATTAAAAACTGAGGTTTCCCAGGCTTGTTTGTAACGATGCACCATAGTGGAAATGGGGCGGACTGAAAATGGTCAAAGATTGTCAACTAACAAATCTCTAATCATCATCTCTCTTGTATATTTATCTGTTTCTCAATTATTCTTATTGTATAGATTATAAAAGATTTTAATTGTTTTATGGCCTAGGCGGGCCAAGCTTAGCTTTGTTGCACTCCCTGTTTTTCAAAATGCTCTTTTCTTTCTCTTCATTAATATCCTACTTATTTTTACCTTAGTGACTAGAATAGTGGTATAAAGGTGACTCTCGTTCTGGAACTTAGCTTCGGCACTTGTTTTAACTCTCATTTTGTGCTCTGATTACTCAGATTTATTCAGTTTTTTGGGAAACATTATGAATTGACTTATTGTGTGGATGATATCTTCACAATGTTGATCATCTTCACAATAAGTTACATCATTATGAAAGTTTTAACACCACTAAAAATTTGGATTAGTTTGAATGAGAAAATAAAAAAATAAGATTAAAATCTAGATTAACTTTTAAGTGAGGCTAAAATTATTTAAGCAATGTGAATTATTGTGAAGATTATCAACGTGGTAGGTGATGTTTGCAGTTTTTATAAGTGGGTGATTTTATCATGTTTAGGAGTTCATTTCTCATAATCGATAAGTTAGATAACGAATTAATTAGAAAGAATTAATGATGGAATGAATCAATTGGTTAGATGATGAATGGACGGATCTGATTATGTTATCGATCCATAAACCGAAATCCGAAGATGAAAGTAGAAGATCTCTTTTATTGGGATGGTATTATCTATAAATAATTTATATACTTATTTAAATAATAATATATATAAATATTTTTAACATATCATTATAAAATAAATAATATAATGTATCTTAATTATTATTTTTTTGGGGAAAAAAGGTGAGATATTTTTTATTAAAAAAAAAAGGTTACAACCAAGCTCCAAGCCGGAACCTGAGAGTACATTAGCAGTAAACGAACAATACATCTTGCATGGAAATAATCATATCCTACCTAAACACAAGGTCATCAAAACGACACTCCTCAAACATCTTATCTTTGCGCCCCACAAAAAAATTAAGGATTTCACATTGTTTATAATGTCCATAACAGAGGCCTCTTTATTACGTTTGCATAGTTCAGCACGACCCATACTTTCTTAACAATATCTTAATTATTTTTATATTTCTCAACGTATTTAATTGACTAAAAATAATTTTTGGACTTATGGTTTTACAAAAAATAGTGTCAGGCGCTTATGTGGCAGGGTAGGATCAACCACCTTTCCCCTCCCAAAAGTGTTTTGAAGAGGTTTCTAATTTACATGACAGTGGGACCCATCAAGTCATATCAGCATCGAGCACAACTTTTGTAAGTTAGTCCGTCCAAAAAACACTACCGTTAATTGACTACTTTAACTTTTTAAAATACTATTTTATGCAATTTTTTTTTAAATTTTTTTGGGAGGATGGGGACCCATGGGGAACTGCCCTATAGGGAATTCACCATCCCCGCCTCGACTAATGGTGGGACGGGATGGGGGAGGCAAACGCGACCCCGCCCAGCCCCGCCCCACTATTGCCTTCCCTTTATTACAGGTTTTGGCTTAAATCATAGAAAAAAAAAAATAGGATGGTTAACTAATACTCAAAATTGCATTGATGCTCAACAGAATAATACATTGAAGAAGAGAAGTTGGAGACCCATATGCTTATAGTTGTGGATAAATAATCTCACATTAGATTGAATTGAATTGATCGCTCGAAAATCGTAAACTGTTACATCTCTCATTAGTACATTCTGACCAATCTCATCATATGATCAGAACTGGTTATGATATATCATGATCTTCTCCTTAATTCATGTCACTCCTGGTTCTTGTTACTATCGGTGCAGGTCACTTGAACAGCTAGAGACTTTGAGATCTCAGGACACGGTCCTTCGTTTCCCTTGTCGAATATCTCCCGCTCAATTGGTATTGAGCATTCAGTCTTTCCTAAGCAGTACTTTTCAACAACCTTCTGGCTTGAAGATGAAGTGCAATTTCCCATTGTGAAGCTTCCACAAACGCCAATTGGATTACCAAAGCTCGCAAAGTCCACACTGGTTATCACTTTGTGGTTGGGACACTTCAAGTGTGCTTTTGTTTTTATGTCGTCCACCACTGCACGTATCGCGCTGTTCTGTCTTTGCCATGACTTCACATGTGGTGGGTGGTACTCTGTGATAACACTACAGATAATATCTCTTCTGACATATAAGATGGAAATTCCATCTGGGTTTCCTCCCTGTTCTTCAAAGATAACTAGGAGGTTGTCTGTTGGCTTCAAGTAAGGCCTTGGAACATGGTACCTGAATAAAAAGATTCAGAGAGAAAGCGTTGTAGAGAAAGATAAGATAGGATAATCATCAGATGGGTTATTCAGATTATACTATCAAAAATTTATATGCATTAAAGTTGATTATTACAATACTTACTCAGCTTGAGAAGGCTTCCCAAGAGGAGAGAGGTAGGATACCCAGTAACGGCCGATGCTTATACCATTCACCCATGCTATTCCTTTGGACATGGTAGATAGATCAAGAACAACAGGAGCATCTCCTTCAGGTGCATCAAAGTATGTCTGATGATTTAACAAAAAAAAAAATTTCTTATATCCCATCTGAGTTTGATTTTTCAAGTACTCAATTTATCTGAACTGAATGTTACTTAGCAAAAATTTGAGTTCCACAATACCTTGTACCAAGTAAGAGCTGGCCCTGGTCCCTTAGCGCTAGTCCACTGTACTCTGTGCGATCCACCCTGTGTATAGACGCGGAGTTTTTCTCCATCCATACCAACCTGCCCGTGTTTTAATTCATTAGAAGATAATTTATATGGAGTCAAGTGAAATTCAGTGCAAGAATATCAACATTACCTTATGAGACCACCCATTTTCTGATAAGTCAACTGTTCCAGTGTTTAAACCTTGGATTGATACAGCGTGAACACCCGACATACGATGCTCTAGGTAGGCTCCACTATCCTGCATAAACAAAGAGAGACTTATTAGTCCTATGTTTGAATTATTGAGGAACGATAAAGGCAGGAACTTTTGAAGTTTTGGATTCATTACGGGAAGCCCAACTGTCATGCCCAACAAGCTTATATCGTTAGTTCCCGGCTTCAGGTTTATGGGTTTCCGGAAGCTGAAACTCTTATCAATGTTGTTCCCATGGCCCGATCCTGAAACACATAATCACATTGAGAAACATAACAACTGACAATGAAACTTGAATGTAAACTGCAATAGTAGTTGGCAGAAGAAAATCAAAGGAACACAAAAGTTTAGCCGATATAGAATAAATCTAGTAATGTGTTGTCTGTACTATAGTTATCTATTTAAACTGAACTGAATAGAGATTAACCTATGTATTCTCCATTTACAAACGCATGCATTGCATGGCCAAGATTTGCAACTTGGATAACTGGTAGAATGTCTTTTCGCCTGGGTAAATCATCATCAGTTACGTCAATCCTGCAAAGAAAATTATCGCAATATTGCAGAGTTAGACCCCAACCCAAGAAAGAAAATATAATTACTTTTGCCATGAAGTCCTCCAAAATTCGAACTTCAAAATGGGTACTGGTATGAAACAATCTCAATTTTGATGACATTTCAGTAACAAGAGGGGTTGGGATTTGCATACCTTGTGGTATACCACAGGTAATCAGTGGTGTCCTTGGTCTGTGCCAAGAGTTCCAAGGGTTTGTCAAATTTAATAGGGGCTTCATCAACTGTCGGGATTTTTTCATGGGACATTTCCCATTTGATATCCTTGTTAGCTACTTCTGATTTATGGAAGGTCCTTGCATTATGTTGTGCAACTACCTGTTTAGCACGAAAAGTTGTGGTCAGCAGATATCGTCCAACTGATGGCACTTGCATCTAATGAAGAAAACAAGTCTCGAATGATTGTAAGATACCGTTTGAGTGTTGTAGACCACGGTTTTGCAATCAGGGAGGATGCTAATGGAATGTGCAGGCAGATAATACTCCACACCCCTAAAAGTTGCAGTTGTTGGTTCTCTGGTATGGTTGTTGCACAAGAAAGCCGCGCACACATTAGTTCCTGGCTTCTCATAGATTCTGGCCTACAGAGCAGAACAGAATGAGATTATTTACTGTTGTTTCTCTCTACTTAATATGCACAGGTTCACTATTAATTTTAGAACAGTTCTTTTGTTTCTGCTCTCAATGTATTTATTACCTCAAGTTGATCACCCAAATTTTCGACAGATATCTTAGTCCCAAAAAGCAAAGCCTTCTTACACAATCTCAAAGCAGAATGCAAGTCCCTGAGGTGACCCCATTTTGGTTCCTTCTGGAGGCCTGGTGAAACACATTGAAGCAAATGGCATGAGAACTAGAGGTGTAAGCTTAGTTTGTTAAAATTTAAAATAACAGATGTGAATGAAGGTATCAATGTCTAACCATATTCGTCAAGTGGAGCTTCATCGTAGTAACGGGTTGTTACAAATGAGGATGCTGTTCTACCGAAATTCGTCCCTCCATAATACTGTGGACATAAACAATGAAAATAATTCTATAAGCACTTGAAAATAGTCTGCCTTTACTGATCAACCAATTTGTTGGGTGATATTATACCATGTAATAATTTGCAAGAGTGCCATTCTTGGAGAAGAAACGAGCAACCGAGAATGCAAGATCTTCTGCAGATCTCTGAGATGGTGGATCACCAAATACTCTGTACCTGCAGCCGCCAGAAAAAGCGCATTGAGATGCAATTAGTATCTTCTAAAAACGTCTCACGAAAAAGCTCACAACATGGTGTTCTGAGAGGAAATGTGTTCTAGCTTGAATACTTTTCTGTTTTTTTTTATGAGATTCTAGCTTGAATACTGTTATCCCCTTCCATGTTTTTGATCCTCAAATTTAAATTTTCTGCAATAAAACTGCATTATTGATCCGGACCCATCATCTAGGACTATTATACTTACTGAGCAGTCCAGTTTTCAGTCCACAAGGAAGGCTTGTTGGGTCTGTTTGGTCCAGTGAAAGTATCTCCACAGTTCCTTCCATTGCAAGTGTTGATCTGGACATCATATAGAGGATTAAGTTATTGATTTGTTAAAGCTTTTTAGTTTCCAAACATCAAAACACATGGAGACAGGAGAATATACACTTACCACTGGATCAGGAGCATCCTTTTGCTTGCACATCACCCATGGAACTCCTGTTTTAAGCCCCACGGCCATGGTTCCGGCCCACTGAACATATCGGGTTCCCATAGTTTTATATGCCAATTGGACATTGTTATATTCGTTCTCAATCTGCACCCACCGAAGATTAAATAGAGTTTAATAAGACGCGAAAAACAAAAAAAAATGAAAAGAAAAGAAGCAAACATGATCACATAGGAGGCAAAGCAGGGTGGTTCAGATCACAGACCTGGGCTAAAATGATAGGACCTCCTTGAGAAGCAAATAACTTTGCATCCTTCATCCTCTTAATGATCATTTCAGTGAACTGCTTCATGTGGAACTGCACACAGGAAATTTTACTTGCATGAGTAATATTTACACTTAAATCTCATAATATACGTAGCGTGTTTCGTTGGAAGGGAAAAAAAAATGTTAACCTTGAAGTTTTCTTCATCGGCACGGAAGGTAATGTTTTTGACTTCTCTAAGCCAGTAGGGAAATCCTCTGCAGAGAGTAAAATTATGGCAATATGAGGAAAAAGAAGGAAGAGAAACAAGAGAGGCTTAACAAAATGTCATTTGAATAAAAACCATTAAAACCATAAGAAGAGGAAGTTGAATTATACCCGAAGTTCCATTCAGCCTCGATGAAGGGTCCGATTCTTAGGACCACATACATACCATTCTGCTGGATCAACTTGATGAATTTAACTATATCATACTTCCCTTCAAAATTAAACTACAATCCGGATATGACCCATATATCAGAAACATGGATTTCTTCTTTCAAACAAACATCATTAATAAACAAAAACCGAAAACTTTCATCGAAGAGAAAACTTATATGATTGACATCTTTGTATTTGATCTGCTACATTTTTCATTTGTTCTTTATTGAAAAGAAAAAATAAATAAATTTGGCGTTTGTCTCTCTGGTAAAGCATTTGGCAAAATCAACTTAGATTTTTATCCAAGTACATGGATCAGAGGATCTTAAGAGTCTATAAACTTCAAATTTGGGACATAAATATTTCACCCATTCAAAGCAATTTACGCGAAGGACTCTCTTTAACGGAATATATCATTTCCTGTTACGGAGCTCGCAAAGGGCTTGTGAATACTGCTGTACGAACATCAGATGCTGGATACCTCACGCGCAGACTTGTTGAAGTAGTTCAACACATTGTTGTACAGAGAACAGATTGTGGCACCATTCGAGGTATTTCTGTGAGTCCTCGAAATGGGATGATGACAGAAATAATTTTTATCCAAACATTAATTGGTCGTGTATTAGCAGACGATATATATATGGGTTCACAATGCATTGCCATTCGAAATCAAGATATTGGGATTGGACTTGTCAATCGATTCATAACCTTTCGAGTAAAACCAATATATATTAGAACCCCCTTTACTTGCGGCCCATGGAAAACCTTTCACTAGATATGAGTATAAACTGAAGATGCCCCCATCAATTTTCAAAAACAGAAGCTGATTTTTCTAAAATGATCCAAATAGAATAGAAAAAAAAAGTGAGAAAATTTTACCTGGCCTTGTACAGGTTCATGGATGTTCCAAAAGACATAAGTCTGGATGACATTTAGTCCTCCATGCTTAGCTTTGTTTATGATATCAGGCCACATCTACAAATACAAATCAACAAAAATTTGTGGATCAAACTTGAACAATGTAATTGGATCGCGGGCAAACATTAAATTAGTCCAATGGAGAAATAAGATTATATTTGTAAATACATACATCGGGAGGACTACGGGGATAATGGATGGAACCAGAGAAGAAAAGCTCTCTCCTTCCATTAATCATCAACGACCGCCCGTCATATGTAACAGCATTCAGGTCTAACTTCTCATCATCATCTGAATACACAGAAACGATCCATAGAGAAAGAAGTGTTAGAAGAAGCAACCGGCTTGTTATCACCATTTTCGAATTGAAAGCTGCGAATTTAAGCCGGTTGGGTCTTAAATTCAATGTTGATAAATGAATGGGTAACTAAATTGTCTCCTCTTTTTATTTGTTTTAATCGATTCTTGGTTTATACTAACTAACTATGATCAAATAGAAAGAAGAGCAATTTAGAGAAGGGTGATGTAGTTGCAATGTGGGGCTTTGATCTTCATGATATGGCCAGGAGGGGAGTCGAGTTAAATTCCATGGCACCAAGTTCTGAATGACTAGAGAGATTATATATAGAATGATTATGAAGCCAAGTTCGGAAATTTTTTATTTTTTGCTGTTTTTAGCTCTTGGTCTTCCTTTGTTCTTCACCTCTGTCCTACCTCTCTCTCCTCTTTCTTCTTTCCATACTAAGAGGAGGAAAGAACGAGTTGGAGGTTGTAGAATGACTCGCTGAATTCGGTTGGTTGACCTAGTCACTTGTCCGAATTGGCGGGTAATACATGTCTGACTTGTCATATCTTGGTTCATGACACGTGTCAACAATCTCCGAGAATCCATCACTTCCCTATTTTCTTTCTATCATACTATTTATAGCCTTCCTTTTTTTTTCCTTTTTGTAAGAGAATTGGGAAAAACCAAAAANCAAAGGAGGCGTTGCGAGAATCGAACTCGCGACCTCTCGCACCCAAAGCGAGAATCATACCACTAGACCAAACGCCCATTTAGTTAAATTTTCTATGTGATATAGTTTATATTGAAATTACCAAACTTTCGCTCCAAAAAGTTCAAATTTCCCTCCATTTTTTCCAGCTAGGCTTTGTCGTTCTTACAAATTCTATCTGAGATCACTCACAGGTTTCTTAGTTGCAGAGAAGCTAGTTTCCATGGCGACCCACCAAGACGATCTGGATCTTCTCCTCTCACTTCAAGATAGGGTTTTAGAGACCCCACCTGCTTCCCCTTCTACCCATCACTCCCAATCTACAGGTATCTTTCTTTTTTCCCTTCAGTTTCTCTCTCTACTCCACTATCATTTATCAAATTAACAAGTGGGTAATCTTTATTTACATTTATTCCGATAAGTTTCGAAGTGGGTAGCTCTTAGTTTCACTTGATTTGCAGACTACCTTTCGGACCATGGATCGCCAAGGCAAGTTCGAAACTCAGACATGTCTGTCTTCAAAGATGTCGTTCGAGACTACCTCGAAAGTGAACCTGAAATTGTCGATAAAGCTCCCAAATTGAACCGATCGAAGCACTTACACGATGTTGATGTTGAGAAATTTTCGGGTTTGCGAATTCGGTAGGTTTAGGTCAAACTCAAATTAGTAAACCCCTAACTCTTTTTATGGGTCTATTTAATTTTTCTATTGGGTTTTTTGTACAGGGATCTTCTGGTCTCCTCTGCGGAGCTAAGCGACCATTTTTCTGACATTCGATTTGTTCGATTGCCAGCCATTAGGTATCCACTAAATCAGATGTAAATTCAAGTTTGTTTTGTCAAATAATTTATACCGAAACACTTAAATTGGGATTTTTGGTGTGATTTGTCCTTGGGTCTTATCAGAAATTCACTACTGGGAGATACTATTTCCGGTAGTTGGGCAACTGTTGGTGTTTTGACGGAGAAGGGGAACCCGAAAGTGAGTTCAACGGGAAAAAACTACTGTATATGGAAAATTGGTTGTTTGGATGAAAAGACTCTTTCTGTTTTCTTGTTTGGAGATGCTTATTCGAGGTACTGTAAAGAGCAGGTCGGAACAGTTTTTGCTCTGTTTAACTGTGGTGTTCGCAAGGATAATGAGGTATAATTTTGTAGGTATATTGTGATTAACTTATGTTTGTTAATGCTTTTTAAGTTACTAAATCTGGTCGTCTTTCTTTTGGTAGGGAAATGGGTTTTCTCTGAGTGTATTTTCAGCTGGTCAGATTTTAAAGATGGGTACTTCTATTGATTATGGTGTTTGCAAGGGAAAAAGGAAGGATGGGATGGCTTGTACAGTTGTCATAAATAAGTATGTTATCATGCTTCTTTCTACTTAACGTTTTTTGTAAAATTCACCAAGATATTAACCTAGAACGGTGTATAGTGTTCAAGTATAAACAAGATCTAACATTACTATGTGCAAGTACCCGCCGGGCAGCTGACATTTCTTCAAGTGCCTGGCACGCTTGTTGGTGTCGACAATAAGGCACAAAGTGCCGTGTTGTTGTTACGTTAAAACAGATTTAGGATCCATTTCAGAATAATTTAATGGATCAATCAAAATGCAATGGATCTATTGATAAGCTCTAGAAGGTTTCATGGCTTGGCCACTGCATTCTGAACTTCCACTCTTTGTCTTGACCTTTGATCAAAAGTGACATTATTGCTAAGGCATTTTCCATTATGTTCAGGAGTAAGAGTCCAAATTATGCACTGGGGATTTAAGTACTTTGAATTTGATTACTAGTCTCCATACTTGAAACTGGTACAATGTTAACATTATGTTTTTAAAGAAGATAAGCAAGATATCTGCTTCTCTTCTTGGAGTATTGTGATCACTTGCACCTTGAAGGATAAAGTTTAACAAAATTGTTTTTTCATGTTGACATGTCTCTCTATGATCTTTGCATAGTGTTAGAGTTCTGTAGTTTCTATATTTTGGAATTGAATGTGTTCTGAGTGTTTGGAAAATATTCTGCAGGGTACAGCTTCACTGAAATTGTGAAAGCTAAGTCTCCTCAAATGTGTTTTTAGAAGTTTACAGAGTCATCAAGTCATTTACAACCTCAGATATTCTCTTCTTGCGTTCAAACTATTTGCATAGTGGCCTCTTTAGGTGTTTTTCTCTAGTATCAACAGTCAAACTCAATGTATTTCTTTTCTTATCTTTTAGTTGAGTTGGATTTCATACCTTTTGGTATTGAAGTCTCAATTTGCAAACTGTAAGGGGTGGGTTTCAAATCTTTTGACATTGAAGAGTTGATGTCCCTTCATATTTTTCAGACAATTCTAAGTTGTGTTTCCAAGGTAGTTTCAGGATCGAAATACTATGAACATCAATATATCCAATAGAGGGAAATGTGACTAGCCTCTAGAACCGCATACATTATAGGATCCTATTTCACCTCATTGTTTTGTTTGTAGATGTAAGATGGGTAGTGTGGAGCTGTACTGTTCTGGAGATAAATGATATGTTATATCAAGTTGAAGTGTAAAGGACAAGCCTATCTTGTGATGATTTACAAAGAGTAATCCAGGGCAAGCTGCCGGTTCTTTTGGAAAATGACAATTGATGAGGCTACTCTCCTCCATTATCTAATCTAATAGTCTAATGGAACTTTATAAAATGGATCCGTTTTTGTAAATAAATTGATGATATGCTTCTAATGTGAGTTTGATGATATTTGTGCAATATGAGGAAGTAATATGAAAATCAATCTTCAGAACCAAGGAACTACAAGGTTTTCTCATAGCTGCTTCTTAAGCCTGTCTTCATAGTATGTTTTGTAGATAAGTATAGTTCGGATATTATCTTACCTATTAATTTTGTGTTTGCAGGCGTCGCGGGATATACTGTAAGTACCATACAGCGGTAAGAATGATTCCTTGATACCATTTAATCCAATTCAATTATTATGGCTAGGTAACTAATGGTACTTTCATTTGGTATCTTGATAGAATGCATCCCAGAAATATTCTGTCACACGTTCCGAACTCAAGGGAGGGTAAGTGTTGTTTTCACTACCTTCATCTTTAGACTGAAAGAAAAACGGTCAGCTTCTTTGTTACTCATTTGGTGTCTTAGACATGCATGGTGTTATTACAGGAACTTAAAAACAGCCTTTAGGAATCCCTTACATGCAGAGGGTATTTACTTGGTTGACCCTTTAACTGACGCAAAGAACTTAAGGAAGGCCATGCAACCAGTTAAAGTTTTGTCTGTGGATGGATTGAAGAAGGCCTTAAGGTATGTCTTGAATCTCAAGCCTAAACTGTTGTAGTTGCGCTTAGTAATCTTGGAACAGCTATTATCTAATATACTTTTGCTCCATCTCCCCTAATGTAGAACAAAAACAGAAAAAACATGAGTCAGTTCAATAATCAATATGCCTTTAAGTTGGCTTTAAGTACCTTTTTTCCTGTCAAAATTCACACTTGATTTCATTTTTTTTGTGATTGGAGATTTCATGTAGAAGATATTGAATCCTCTCTCTCTCTCTCTCTCTCTCTCTCTCTCTCTCTCTCTCTCTCTCTCTCTCACACACACCCACACACACACTCATTGAAGAGACTTTCACATATTGTCTTTTATTATTTCTAAAAGTCTGAACGTGTACTCAAATTTAACAGTAATGCAGGTAAAGTGACAACTAATGCCCACTCACAGGGAATAAGATTCCTTACAGAAGTCACAGGTTTGGATTCATTTCTCATATCTTGGTCATGTTTGCTTTACCTTTGTGAATTCCTTGTCTGAATCTTTACATTTTTCTAATCACAGGAAAAATGCACCCAAAAGATCTAAGGGGAGGTTCTGCAACGTCGAATCAACAAAAGGATAGCACAGGAAAAATGTGTCCAAAAGATCTAAGGGGAGGTTCTGCAGCATCGAATCAACAAAAGAATAGCACATTGAACAGGTAAATCATGCAAAGTCATAAATATTTTTTACCCCTTTGATATTTGTGATTTGCTGGGCTTTTTCAATTCTGTTGAATCTTGATCTTATATTATCTATGCATTAGGTCGGCAATGAAGTTGTCTTCGACTACAATCATAAAAGACCAACCTGAGGCCAAAAGAAAGAAAACTGAACAGCCTACAGAAAAGATGATTGAACTAGATCTTTTTAGTTCAGATGAGGAAGTGTGAGATTTACAGAGTAATCATCTAGACTAACCATCACAATATGGCGAAGCCATCGATGTTCGAGGTCAGAATATCAAGTACACAAAGGAAAAGAGATTTATATGAATGAAGATTGAAACATGATAGCCTCTAAGGATGTTATCAGTGGGAAAATTCATGTTGGTGCATCTTCATTGGTGCTTGAAGTGATTTTCTTTTAAAATCACTTATTTATGCTGATTTTTTTATCCCCCATTGTATTTCAAAGTTCTTTGGGAAGAATTTTTTTTACTATAGTGATTAAAAGAACAAGGCCTTTTTTTTTTTGGAAAGCAACAAGATAACTAGATCAATGTTAATCTAACTTTCATTGAAGAACATTTCCCATGCATTCAGGTCTCTATATATATATATATATGAGGGAGGTTATTGCACACCCTCTTAGAACACCCCTTTATAACGCCCCCTTTTGTGGGGGCCTACATGCGATGCATCTATGGGCTGATTTTTTTAGAGGATGTTTTTTCCACTATGTATATCATCATATTAAAAAATTACTTCATTCTAAAATTTATAACCCCTTCAAATTAACCTTTAAAAATTAGTAACTATTTGATGAGTCAAATAATTACAAATTTTTAAGAAGTAATTTGAGGGGGTTAAAAGTTTTAGAACGAGTTGAATTTTTAATATGATGATATATATATATATATATATNTATCTTCAAATGAGCATGTGTCTTCTGAACCTGTTTACTCTCAAATTGAATATAATGTGATGCAGATTTTGACCCGTTTATTTGTGTTGTAAATAATTTTTTTTGGTTTTATTTGTGTTGTAAAAAATTAGGGTCACTAGGGTCGCCGTTAGGGTCAACCATGTTAGGGTTAGGGTCTGAGAAACTGACCCGTTTATTAAACGAGTCAGGGTTAGGGTTGATGAATATTGATCTGCTAACCCGTCAACCCGCCTAGGGTCGACCCACGGATAACCCGTTGACAGGTCTAGTTGGCAGGTCACGAGTCATTTCGCCAGCTTTTTATAATAATCATGCAAACTAAATGTGCACGTATCTAATTTGTCTTTCGAGTACCACGGGGCATAAATCTACTTCAAGTGTAAGTGCTTAGGTGTAGGTTAAATTAATGCCAAGAATGGTAATTAATTACCTCTAGAAGGTTTGAAGTGGAGGGGAGTGGGAAGTAGTAGCAGTAGTAGTGGGTGAAGAGAGAGAGAGAAAGAAAGACAGACGAGTTGGGAGAGTTGTCGTTGTTGTTGTTTTGTGGTATTTGTTAGCTGTCGGAGGTAGGAAACCTTGATAGTTTGGATGATTGCATTACTCTAGTTTTCCAGCTTGCACAACTGTTGATCTAAAAAAAACTTTACAAATGAAAGCTAGCTAGATTCCATTTGAGGACAAAGACAACCTAATCTTGGTGACCTAACTCATTAGTTAGTTTCTTGTTTATTCTTAAAGGTTTATTAAAGTTGATAACATCTATACTATTTAATACAAAGAGAATCCCAGCTAATGTGATTAGTTTGATATTAATTTTTTGTTCATTTTTAAAACATCATTGACTTAATAATCATTATGTTAGAAAGGATATTTTAGTCATATAATTTATTTTTTAAAAAAGAAAAACAGATTTCTAGGGAAAAGGCTAAACAATCAGCAAGTTCTAATGGTTCTCACTCTTCACATAAGGGAAAAAAAAAAGATGCACATCATAAACACTATTTTCATGTTATATCTCATGCATTTATTCTTCGTGGCTATATTAAATGAGAAATCTTGGCTTAAACATGATGAGGGCCCTATACAAAAAAGGGGCTCCAATATTAAAGTTGCTTCCTCCTTTAAATAAGATATGATAGGGGAGTGCCCGGCCTTGAAATGCTCGCACCCAAATTTGATATTACTGATTTACACAAAATTTATTATATAAAAAAGATGAAATATTTGAGGGATGAGTCACTTGGTGTTAGGAAGTTGCAAACTAAATATTAAAAACAATTTTTTTTTTCTTTTTGTTGTTGGGGGTGAGTGGGGGTACTTGGTAGAATGAGAATAAAATCATTTGAGACGTCCTAAAAAATAAGAAAATTTCTTCCTTCCGTAATTTATTCTAAAATATAAAGATACATAATACATGCATAATGCTTGTAAAATCTCATTAGTTGTTTCCAACTAGAATGTTCAAAAAAAGAAACTAGATTACACCCTTTGTTGCTTTTTTTTTGGCTAAGGTTCCAGACAGGTTAGGTCAAAATTTTAAATGCATCCCCTTTGAATTAAAGGAAATGAAAGGGGTCCCCTGCTCCACATATCCATCCCAACTTGAGTTGTTATTAGAATGGGCCAAGGGAGTCATGGAATCTCACCAAATACACAAAATACAAAAATTGAATTTTGAAGTTAGCTAGTAAGTAGTAGTAGTAGTAGAAAGAAAGTTGGTGACCTACTAAGCACATGGGGTTGTTATTGTGTTCACCAATCCCATGTGCTCTTCAAAACTGTCTTAGTTAGAAGATTATTAGGGCAACCAAAAAAAACTTTGCCTCTCTGCTTGGTACACTGTTGTGATTCGCATTATGCAAATTTTTTGCACATCATTGATGTAAATTTTTGCACATTTGAATTTACGGCCTGTTGTAAACTAAGAGAAAGGAAGATGCAAATTCATAGCATTTTTAACTGCGTTCATGTGGGCTCTTTGCAAATATTTGCTATCACATATCTACACCAAACACCTGATTATAGACAAACTGGTGCGAATATTTGTAAATGGAAATATTTATGGGATATAATACCAAGCAAGGCCTTAATATTTATCCAGGTGTCTTGAAAACAAGCCTTGCTCCCACGAATATGATAAGTTTAAAAATTGGGGAAGGAATTTATGGCACCCAATTAGACAATTAAATCAAAATTTGGTCTAGGGTTTTTGACAGGAATTTGAAGATTGTATGTTTAAAGTAACCACTATTTAATGGCTTGATGTTTTGTAGTGGTCAAATTCATGGCAAATAAAGTATTTTAAAAAAAATGAAGGAATGCCAGGGAGACCTACTTTGATGACCTAAAGTAGGTCCCAAATGATGTGGGGAGAGATTATTAGTTAGGATGTGTGACATGCCTCGCTACATCAGCTGTCACATTAGTTGGGACCTATTTTGGGTCACAAAATTAGGTCACCCAGCATTTTCTAAATTTTTTTTTTCAAATATGTTGTTTTGTGTCTTATAAAATAGAGAATTGATATTTTAGCCTAATTTTTTTACTAAATGAGCTCAACAATTAGCTATTCATACATTGAGTAACATAAAAATATTTGTTTGTTATGTAGAGCAGACAACATGATCATGAAATAGCTTTATTAGATTTATAGAACTGCAAAATCATTTTATGAAATTTATATTGTGAGATATATAAGAATCAACAAATAATTAGGTTAATCTAGTAAAATGTTGGAAGGGCGGGGTGGGAGTTTTCAAACAGATTATTCTTTTAAGGAGATAAGATTTTTTGACTTATGATATTTGAAGAAGAAGTTTAAAGATTACAATTTTGTGTATAATCATTGGGTCCACTTGGACATGTATCAAAAATTGATTTTGTTGTTGTGAGAATCCAATTCCAAGCTCAACCATTTACCCCTCAAGAACATCCTAATTCCTAATAAGGCTTATGCAATTTCAGGGGGTCATATGACAAGAGAATAACATAGAATCAATAATTTATAAGATCCTCTGATTTTTCTTTCATTAATTGGGGATTTGGAAGAAACAAAAGACTTTGTTTGGCAGCACGTCTTATTTTGGCCCATCCTCTACTACCATTGTGGACCCCATTTGGTAAAATTAGATAAGACAAAAAGATAAATGAAAAAAAAATGGATATTATGTTAGGGGTTAGTCAATGGACTCTTCACCCACTCAACCACCACATCTTTCATTTAACTGTACAGCAATGGAGGCGGGTCATGGGTCTTGATTGTGACGGGTCAATTTGACACCACACTAGGCCCACACTTCGACCCAACCCAAAATTGCATTGCAATTCTGTCTATTTATTTCATCAAATCTCCCCTTAAAAGAGGCGAGCGCCAGCTTGTAGTTGGTTTAATTGGTAAAGTCTATTGATGATGATATCATAAATTTGAGTTTGAATCTTGTTTGTATTAAATTACGCTGAAAAATATTGGAGGATTATGTAGAATCTAACTAAATTTTGGCTTTCTATAGGAAATCAAAACGCTTAGTACGTCTGTTTAACGATCTAAAATCAATTAATTGTTGGAAAAAATTCATATTAGCAGTTCAATATCAAATGTATTTTTACGTATTAAAAGTACTCATAATACAAATTAGATTTTCGAATTGTATCCTAGGATACGAATAATTATTTGATGGAACTTTTTCACTGAAGAGGTGAAAAGACATACAATAATACTAGAGAAGGGATCGAATAACCTTAGGTTCTCATGACTTTAGTGTAACCCACACCATGAAATAATTAGTCCTCATAACTACTTGCTTAATTAGTGTATTAGGACTTGTATTATTTATTTTGTGCACTCTCATTTGTTGTAAATCCACTCATTTCATGATTCATTTTTCACCCCTAAGCAAAAGGGAGGGAGGTAACATTCAATGTTCACAAAATATATGACGTTATTTTAGTGATCAAATGGTCGGTGTCATAAGATCAAATGGGATTCTGATGGAACCTAAATCAAATCGAAATAAACAGGAGCTGAAGCTTCAAAAAAAAATGTGAAGTTTTTTTGTGATAAGGTTAACGAACTACCCATTTTCGGAACCAAAATTTTATGGTTCATCATAACATTATAAGCAGAATATTGGAACCAAATAGAACCAGAACCAGAAAGAAACCCTTAATTGATAATTACTGGTCGTGTAGAGTGGGAAAGAGTACAATGTTGCTGCAACAAATCAAATGCAGAACCAGACTTAATTGGTTTCAATAAATTCCTGCCAAGTAGCACATTAATGTATGTACTATCAGGTTTTAGCATTATAAATGCACCATCTGCCCGGAGAGTAAGCAAATTTTGGTTTAGTAATGGCACATGTACACCAAATTTCAAAGCAAGTTGTACAACAATGTGCAATTTCTGTACAAATTGCTATAAGTTTAGCATTTTCAATGTGCAGTTCCACATTTAAGAAAATTGCATACGTACATCTCTACTACAAAAATACAATTCTCCACCTATTTTATTCTTACACTTCAATTGCACTTTTTGTTGGAGCTACGGAGAAATGATCCATGAGTGATTTTTGTAAGGATGATAGTCACTACCATCACTACCTCACAACCATCGCAACAACTGCCACCACTTATCACATGGAAATACATACATGTCAAACACACATGTTTATCATTTACTCGATACTAGACCTGGCAACGGGTCAGATTAGGCCGACCCTAGGCGGGTTGATGGGTTAACTGATCAAGATTATCAAACTCTAATCATGACTAGTTTATGAAACTGTTCAATTTTTCAAACCCTAACCATATCTGCTTAAGCATATTCATATATAAAACAATTAAATGGGTAGGGTCGGCCCTAACCTTAACAGTATTGAAGGGGTAATAGGTTAGAAAATCCAATCCTTAATTCTATCTGTTTAGCTGGCAGGTCAAATTTGAATAGGGTTGGTAGTAGACCTGGCAAAAGCTGACTCGACCCGCCAACTCTACCCTAACCCGACCCGCCAGACCCTACCCTAACTCGACCCGCCAGCTAAACGGATAGGGTTAGGGTTGAGATATTCTGACCCGTCAAAAAACGGGTCAACCCGCGGATAACCCGTCAACCCACCACATCATCTCTTTATGACTAACCCAAACCCTAACCTAACAACGATTTCTTTCTTTCTTCTCTTCTCTCAAGATATCCCTCTCTCCTTCTCTCCAGATCTCTCTCTCACCGCCGATCTCTTTCTTATCTTCTCTACGGATATCCCTCTCTCCAGAATCCAGATATCCCTCTCATCGCCAACCCGCAGACAACAAAAAATGCTAAATAAAATATTCTATCCCTAAAGCTTTGGTTGCTTTCTCGGTTGTATCATCTTCAAAATTTCTTTTGTTCTTTCAATTTATGTTTCAAAATTTACTTTCTTTTGCTTCAAAAGTGCTGGATTTTAAGTTACAGCTGTTTTTGAAGTTTTTACGTTCTCGACTAGACTTTATGTTCAGAAATTACATTTTTCTGTGTTTTTAGGTTTTCAAAGTCTCAAATCCAAGGTTTCATTTTACCGTGATCTAATCTTTGATAAGCTATGAGATTTGTTATAAATGTCTGGGTTTGATGACCATTCTCTTCTTATTGAAGCTTCTGTATATGATGTAGTTCGCCGCTGATTTACATTTCTTCTATTATTATTGGTTCTGTTATTTGCATCATTATTGTAGACGGATGATGTGCTTCCAAGCTTGGAAGACCAAGGAGTTCGTCAGCTGTATCCAAAAGGGCTAGATGTTGGCATGTTTTCTCTGTTATTTGCATCATTATAAGTTGGATATACATGGCGAACTGTTTTTGGTTTGTTTTATTCTAATGTTTTCCATTCTATTTGAGTTTATGGGTCTTTGCTAAATTTAATTGTCCTCCTAGTTATTTTATTATCATATCGGAGTATCAGACCTATTTGAAGTTGGTATCTTGATTCCAATTTCTCCATTCAAATCTATCTAGAGCTATATCTTCAAATGAGCATGTGTCTTCTGAACCTGTTTACTCTCAAATTGAATATAATGTGATGTAGATTTTGACCCGTTTATTTGTGTTGTAAATAATTTTTTTTGGTTTTATTTGTGTTGTAAAAAATTAGGGTCACTAGGGTCGCCGTTAGGGTCAACCATGTTAGGGTTAGGGTCTGAGAAACTGACCCGTTTATTAAACGAGTCAGGGTTAGGGTTGATGAATATTGATCTGCTAACCCGTCAACCCGCCTAGGGTCGACCCACGGATAACCCGTTGACAGGTCTAGTTGGCAGGTCACGAGTCATTTCGCCAGCTTTTTATAATAATCATGCAAACTAAATGTGCACGTATCTAATTTGTCTTTCGAGTACCACGGGGCATAAATCTACTTCAAGTGTAAGTGCTTAGGTGTAGGTTAAATTAATGCCAAGAATGGTAATTAATTACCTCTAGAAGGTTTGAAGTGGAGGGGAGTGGGAAGTAGTAGCAGTAGTAGTGGGTGAAGAGAGAGAGAGAAAGAAAGACAGACGAGTTGGGAGAGTTGTCGTTGTTGTTGTTTTGTGGTATTTGTTAGCTGTCGGAGGTTAGTTCGGTCAGCGAACGCTTCAACCGCATTGTTTCCCGGTTCTCACAAAGGTGCGCCTCTCTCTCTCTCTCTCTCTCTCTCTCTCTCTCTCTCACCACGATTGCAATTAGGTTTTCATTTTCTTCCTCTGCAAATTTTTTTTTTTTTTTTTTTTTTGATTTTTTTGGAATGGTATCCTGTTTGGGTTTCTGAAGAAATCGCAGTCTCTACCTGATTAATTTTTTCTTCAGTAAGGCTTCAAAATTGGTACAGATCAATTTGAGATGTGGTTTTTTTTGGGGGTTTTTTCTTCTTCTTCAACAGATGTTTAGTTGAAGATTGAAAAAACAAAGAGGAGAAGAATAAGATCAGGGGTTTTTTCTATCAGGATGAGCGCGTCTAGGTTTATAAAGTGTGTTACGGTTGGAGATGGTGCCGTCGGTAAAACTTGCATGTTGATTTCTTACACCAGCAACACATTCCCTACGGTGAGTTCTTTTGATCTTATAGGGCTGAGAATTGTTGTTCTTTATTTGGTTGATTTTTATTTTTTATTTTTGTGGGAAATAGGGGTTTTTAATTTCTCTAATAAATCCCTCACTTGATTACTTGTTTTGGGTAAAAAGGGTTTCATGCTTTTATGCGAGCTCGATTTGGGCGAAAAGCTTGTATTTTTTGAAATGTAACTCTATCATAACTGCTTTGGAATATTTGAATTTCCTTTGAAAGTTGCATTTCTGAATGTTTCACGTTGTGCTCTTCATGGTTGGGGTTTTCTCATGACCTTCCTGGAATCCTATTTGGAGGTCTTTTTGTTATGAAACCTTCCTCTGCTTGATTTTCTTATTGACACCATATACTTTCTGAAAATGCTATTCGACAATCAGTTCCTTGTTTTTAGGGTTTCGTCTGTCGGAAAATTGCAGGTTTATGAAAATGGCATCTAATTGTTTCTTTGACTATGACAAACAGGATTATGTACCAACAGTTTTCGATAATTTCAGCGCAAATGTGGTTGTAGATGGAAGTACTGTTAACCTAGGATTGTGGGATACTGCTGGTAACATTACAAGCCACCTATCTTTTCATTTCATTTTTCCCCTTTTCTTTTTCAGTTTTTAAAGTTTTCCAGTTGTGCTTCTGATTTCGTTGATCTGTTATTATATGGAACAGGACAGGAGGACTACAATAGATTAAGACCTCTGAGCTATCGCGGGGCAGATGTTTTCCTACTGGCTTTCTCTCTCATTAGCAAGGCCAGCTATGAGAATGTTGCCAAAAAGGTTGACCCCTGATCAGTATAGATAACAAGATATTGCGTTTCTTTAAATAAAAAGATTCTTTATATGGACTTGATATGAAACTCTAGTGCTGATGATTCTTTATTTTCGTATTTTGCTTTGTGTTTCCAGTGGATTCCTGAACTGAGGCATTATGCACCTGGTGTTCCGATAATTCTTGTTGGAACAAAGCTTGGTCAGAATTTCTCTTATCCCATTTGACTCCTCAAACTTTTACGTGTTCCAGTAGTTATTTCTACTTTTATGTATATGTAATTCCTCAAATAGCCATTTTTAGTTCTCCCACTTCCCTGTGTGATATACTAATGGATTACTTTGAATCCATAAGGTGACCTCCTACTTAATCTGCACCATAAGCGTGCACCTACTGGCTACTGGTTTTGTCTTAGATTACCCTATTTTAATTGTTGCTAGGAGTATCAGTGGATATGGATTATCAGTTTTGCAGGGACAACCAAGTCAAGCTTTAGGTATTGAGAGGAAGTTCAACCTTTGCTTTCAGTAACCTTAAGAATAAATTCTGTGGCCCTTGATTTTAGGATCTTAAGGTAAAAACTGCTGTAGAAGCATAGTTGAAGAATTTATTGTAACTAGTCTGTTGATGACTCAAAAGAGTTTTTGTCTGTTTAAGTTCAGGATCATGTGTCAAACAGTTGAGTGATTCAAATTTACCATTCATTTGCTAATTTTTCTTTTTTATCATTCATGATCAGTTTTCATCAGTCAGAGATAAATTTAATTCGCATTGCGAGTGATATGACTTCTTTTCACTAGTCTTTGGACTTTATTACTGAAACAATTTGATTGAAAGGATCAAATGCTTAAGGTTAAGAATTGTGTTGCCATATAGGGGTAGAGATGTGTGGCTTGGTATCGTATTGTAATGGTTAATGTTGAAAATTCCTGTTGTCCTAAATACCATCATTAAAAAAGAAAAAGAAAAAAGAAAAAGGAAAGGAGATGGATATAAATTGGTCATCAGATTATGCATGTAGCTCTTGTGCATCACATATATATACATGAGCATCCTCAACCGCTAATAAAGAGTACCAATAACATAATGAGATGCAGCTAACAGTTTATTTGGCAACATGAAGTACCTGAAATTGTTTGTTGTATAACCCTGAGGAATTTGTTATATTACATTGTTACATTTAGATGTGAAGGAAAAGTAGAGCTAGGAGCACCTTGGCTTTTCGTGTTTGTCGTTGCTTAATACATTAGCTATGCTTGTGGTAAAATATAAGTCCTTTATACATGTCGCACCCCGATATGGAAAGGACACATGAAAGTCGGTATGGAATTGTGGATACACCATTTACTCTTGAAATCAAAGTGTCCTATATGGATATGACTCCTGTTCTGAAGTATCCGACAACATGGGTAGCATCCTGGCAGTTGCTTTTTAATGTGGAATTTGACACCATAGAAAATATCAATGATGATTTCTATGGGGCCATCCTTGTATTTATGATGAATTGTGGTTCTTGTTGTTTATTTTAAATTGGGAATATTTGATTTTGCATGGGATGAGAAGCAAACTTGGTTTTAACTCTGTGGGTTAGGCTATTTGATTTTTACATTTCATCAGTTATTGTTGTAAATATGTTCTGTAGACTTGTATACGTGATGTATTTGGCTTTTTAGTTTGTACTTCTTTTTTATCTCTGTCATTTTCTTTTTATATATTGGTTTCATTACATTGTGTACTGATGATAGAAGGTATGTTGTCATTAACCTTGTATGTGGCTTAGTAACATTGGTATTCGAGTAGATGTGCTCCTCTAAGAAAAAAAGCTGCTCTTCAGGTTGCTTGAAAAATATAGAATGAAACATTTGTCCATTTGTACTGTTTTCCTACTTCTAGAAGCACCTTCTTGCTTTTGTAACATTGGTTTTATCTACAGTTAATTGTTACATTAGGTATGCAAAGGAGTTTTTAGTTTCTTACCTGCGTTAGAGATAATAGAAAACCTTCTTTCCATGGACTCAAGGTTGTTCACTGAATCTTTTAAATTGATGTTGGTAGAGCTAGTGCCTCTGATTGGTTCTTTTTGGTCATTGGTTTTTTACTTTTTTTGATGAATTTGGTGGTTTACCTGATGTGTGTATGTAACATTTGTCGATCAATAGTGCAACTACTTCGCTCAACTTTTCCCATTGGTTTAGTCAAATTAGTGTCATTTGAGTGGTTAAATACATGGTTACTAGCTTATAGATTCTGTACTCATAGCTCTTTGTTACCTTTTTTGGGTCAGGTCTCTATTTCTAGTGCTTGACGTTCACAACCATGATTTGTGTGGGTGTGATCCAAGCTTGCCCACCAAAACAGTAATAGAACATAGAAGTGGCTGTTAAAAGATCTTAGCTCTGTCCTTTTGGTGTATCTATAAGTATCTTCTAAACAGCAATCAATTTTAACAACCAAATTCCTAGAGAGGATATTGTTACTTTCCTGTAGCACCACATTGTTAGTTATTGTTGTAAATTCACCTTTTTATGTTTTTTTCACTGAAAAAAGAAGAGCAGATGTTCCCCTCGTGCTTTCATTTTCTTCTTGGTCAAAAGACGCTATAACAGAACAATTATGGTCCTAGAATTTTTCCATCAGCTATGAGCTAGTTATGTATTTATAATTCCCAACTTTTCTGCTTGCAGATCTTCGAGATGATAAGCAGTTCTTTATAGACCACCCTGGTGCAGTGCCCATTACTACAGTTCAGGTAATGGCTACTGCCTCTGTATTACCATTAGATCTTTCAATTAGTTGTTTTTTTGGCTAAGTTCTTAAACTACAATCCCTGGTCTCCTTTTCTGTCAAAATTGAAGGGAGAGGAACTGAAGAAGCTGATTGGAGCTCCGGCCTACATCGAGTGTAGCTCAAAAACACAGCAGGTATTCTGCGATATTTTTTTCCCGAGGATTCTGTAAGGAAAGATGTGTCGCACCTGATTATTGACACCAATTTGTGACCCCCATGTGACTGCAGAATGTGAAGGCAGTCTTCGATGCAGCAATTAAAGTGGTGCTACAGCCACCTAAGCAAAAGAAGAAGAAGAAAAAAGCTCAAAAGAGCTGCTCCATTTTGTGAGCAAGGAAGAATAGGCGTGGAAAAGGAAAAGATTACTTACTGCGTTCACTCTGTAGTGTCTCCCACTCTTCCCTTCTCAATTTCCCCTCTCCGTCCCTCCCTCCCTCCCTCCGAGGAAGAAGCAAGCCTTGGTGTATAATAGTCTCAACTGACAGTATTTTGGGAGTAGTCCTCTGAAAGCATCAGGTCATTTGTTTCTTGCTTTTGTTGATCTTGTGATCTGTAATCGATAACACTCAGCATTACGTGGTAACATGCATGCTTATTTTTTTCATCTTTCGGATTTATATTCGTCGCAGCATATATTAACCAGATAGGAAAGAAGATCCCCTTCTGAACGAACGCATTTGGGTGGGAATGATTGTTATATTCATATTCTGTAATCTTATTTAAAGTACTGCAAAAGGTTTGACTACATTTCTGGAAATGCTCTACCATATGTTTTTAGAATATATATTTTGATAACTTGTCGACCATGTTTGAATGTGGTGATCCTGCAATTTTTGCTTGCTGACGACATGGTTAGCTGCAACTTTCAAATTGATCTAAATTCTCCCTTTTGCCTCACTTTAAAACTAGGTCTGGTTTAATTATTGATGCTGATGGGACTGCAAATATGCAGCTCAGATCTTAGTAACCAAAACCTTGGTATAGGGGTGACGCTCCTGTTCTGGAACCTCGCGCTCCCGCTCTGAATTACGTTCCGATGCTTCCGGTCCGAAGGTATTTTAGAACTAAGAACATTTTTAATCGGCCGCTCCGACGCTCCCGCTCCCACTTTCGTTCCAGGTCCGACTCGCGCTCTGGTTACTTAGGCTCGATATGTTGCCCCTGTTTTACAAGTTCTAGCCATATATGTTCTGATTGCCAGTTCATACTAGATCCAGTTTTATATTGGAATTGAGAGAATAACCCAAATGAATTTGACTTCACATTTTTTCTTTTTTGGTTTCTGAAGTAACTCTCCTCAACTAGCACTTTTATGAACATGGTACCTGTTCAAGTTTGTTTGCTTTTCGTTTTTGATGTATTTGGAAGATGAACTTGACACCAAAAACAAAATCCTTGAGATGACGAGTCAAAATATATGCAATCCTATTCCGTGAATTGGTGATTACACACGCGAAGAAAGGAACAAAATTGGAATTGTTCAAGTAGAAAGTTAGGGGATAAAGGGATGACGACCCCCTAGCCCTAGCTTCTCTTTTAAGGCTGTTCTAGCCCCGATAGGCGATACGAGATTCCATCCAGCTCAAAGAGATCTCAAATAAAATAAAATAGAAGGGAGCCAGCCAGCATATTCTTTTTTTTTTTTTTCCTTTTTTGTATTATTTTTTGCTAACTAACGTAGCTGCTCTAAACAAGTGTCAAAATAAAAGTTGTTCTAAGTTGGAGTTGCTGCGTGAGATGAGAATTGAGATCTTAGCCAAGCACGAATAGCAGTTTTTTCAGGTCGTTTGCCAACCACTTAAGAAGTTGCTTTTTATAAGTCAAAAAGTAAAAAAGTTTGTATGGTAACATTTTTTCAAAGTGACTTTTAGAAGCAAAAAAATACTTCTTTTTGGAGCAATTTTTTTTTGCTTTTCGACTTCTTAGAAGTTGCTTCTCCTCGAGTACCGTGTAACAACTAATAACTCATCAATTTTTTAGACTTATAAGTCAATAGTTTACCATACTAATTTCTCTTTATTTTTTACTTTTCAAAAGCACTTTTACTTTTTTGGTTGCCAAACGCCCTAAGCTTATTATTAGTAGCCAAAATAATCTTTAAAGAGGTGAGGTGACAGGTGACAGTACCTGCTCTAAAACCTCGCTCTTACTCTCAAACCAACCTTGTTTCCACGGTTTCCCTCTGGAAGCTCTCATGAGATTGGGACATTTTCTAATTGGGTGCTTAGCGCTTCCGCTTTGCTCATTGGTTACTTATTAGGGTTGTAAGCTGTAATTGATTCTCTATGCGAGTCAGTTGCAGTGGTCTCGGGTTTACCAACAACCATCCAACAAAAGGGCGCACTCCTTGCACTTGAAAAAGGGAGGGAAATGCTTTAATATTTGTGTTGAACCAGTGATGGCCATCCATACAAACTTTTACAGTGTAAAATTAAAGAGAACCAGAGAGAAAGGACTAGTAAAGGGTTCCAAGTTTTGAAGTCATTTACTTCGTTCACATGGAACCTTCTTCAAGGTCTTAAACCGTCAAACTCCACCATCCTACTGACCCGTTTAAAGACCCCGTTTTAAGTCCCCACAAGATCATATGGCCGCAGGGTCTTGATCCCCACGATGGGCCCGCCACACGATTTACAAATTGCAGCTAAACATAACAAACAATCAGGGCAAATAACCAGTAAAAATACACTCGAGGTGATTTCCCTAGATTTGATGTCCATTACTGGCGGATTCCAAAGTGTGCTGCAGTTCACAACTCCCTTGCCCTAAACAGAAGTTCTTATGGAGGAGGTTTCAGTTTGTCAATGGATAACACTACCACGAAAATGAATGCAGACCTAGCTGCTTAGCAGATAAAAAGCTGGATTACAATGACACCCCACTGGCCTACCATGCAAATTGCACATAAAACAGAAGTCTAGTGCAGGAATTGAACACCCAATATCCACGCTCCCAGCCGTACAGGCATGGCATATCTACTACCTAAACTAGCTCCCGGCGTTCAACATCTGGGTTCTGTAGCCTAGGTGTAGTAGCTACTAGCAACATCATGGTTTGGAAGGATTTAAGGGTATACTTTGAAGAAAAAGAAATTGTTGCAACTGTAGATCCTGCTTTGAAACTAAAACTTAATGATCAGTCATGCAACATAAATTTTATTAAGTCAAGTCAGGCTTTCAGTTAATACAACTGAGTGACGAAACCCACCATCTATACTTTCCCCATCCGAGATAATGTAAATGTTTTCTGAGATGGTATTTGAAGACTTCACTCACAAATACAAACTGAATTATGTTTCATATTGACATCAACTCTCAAAGCAGCAGCAGTGTGGGAATGTTATGGAAGAAAGGAAGCAAAAATAGCAAGTCACCTTTGAAGGAAAAAAAAAAAAAGATCACTTACATAAATTTTTTTTAAAAAAGAGCGAAGAATGAAGTTTGATCAGATACATGATATGAAGCTACTTCCAGCGTAAAACAAGGTAGCCTCTGTTATGTAGGAGGATGAACCAACCAGACACCTGAAAACAATTCTTTTTATCTCATCCCCTAACAAAGACGCACGGCTGCTGCTCTTTTTTATCATCTTTTGTACATCTCATCCAGGATTTGGTAAATCACACCTTGATGGTCTCATACTTTTCACCCATTGTACCACCTTTCTGTTTCTGGAATTGAATGTAGCGTAGTGTGCTTGCAAAGAAAGCATCCGCAGATGGATCTGACGTGGTGGTATCGCTCTGCATCTCGGTGGTGATTAATTCAACCAGACCCTGGATTGCAGCGCTCGTGATTTGAGGGTTCCCCTTCTCAAAAAAATACAAGTACCTGAAAAATTGAAGGAAGGTAAGTAGTAACGAAAATGGTACTAAAAAAAAGAGACGAGAAAATATTATATCAATCCATTTTGCTCGGCTTCATGCTATTTACTTGTTAAGTATTTCAACAAAAAGTGTGACTGGTCCACTGCTACCCCGTGTAACATTGGCCATCTGTTGAGCAGCATTTGCAATTCTTAAAGCACGCTTAAGGCAAAGCAGGACCCTGAAACAAGAGAAAAAGCATAAATCAATGGTAACGAATGCACACAATGTGGATTCTCTCAAAATGCTATACAAAAAAAAAATAAAAATTACCTTTGTGCAAGAAACAAAAAACCAAACGGACACATACACATGTCAATGGATATACTTAAATGCACAAACGTAGATTCTCTGAAAATGCTCCTATCAAAAAGGGCCAAAAAAAATTCTCTCAATGCAAAAAAATATTGACGAGTATATGATAGTGCACCTTTCTCCGTCCTTGACACCATCCTGATCATCAACCCAAAAGAGATGGGAACATGCATAAACAGCTCTGCACTGATCAGGCTTCTTCAAAAGCTTTGCAGAATACTGCCCCATGGAAAAAAGCATCATCATGATTTTGGTACAGAAAGTGAAAAAAGAGAACTTTATGCTAATAAGATTATTTACCCCCGTGGCTTTATGTGTCAGTGTATCCCTGTTCTCAACACCAAATACATTCATCCTCTGAAGAGTCCCTATTATGAGGTGTATTGCAGTCACCTGTGCTTTTGAATCCTAATGAAACACGTACATACATTTGATTACAAATTGATCGCATCTCAAAACTAGTAAATTTTTTTGAAAAGAATAAAAAAGAAAAAAAAGAAGTAAGAATAGTTCAGTAGTACTCAAAATGAAGAACTTAGAAAACATGAGAATTTGGTATAATGGTTTCCAGTTGATTACCGCAACTTCTTCTTCATACAATATGAAAGCTTGAGTAAAAAACTCATAAGCAACAGGTTCAAGATCACAGTCATTGGCAGCCTGAAAATCAAGAAATCAAGGGAAAATAGTAAATACAGAGGAGTCCAGCTAACGGTATGCCCCTTCCAGAGGATGAGAATGATGATTATCAACTATGACACACCTCGGCACATTGCAAGTACAATCTTAATGCCAGTTCAGGTGCTGGGACAGATAATAGAGCCTCAATTGTCTGAAACAAAAAGTGAACAGCATTATCAAATGCACTAACAAAGACAGATAGATCCCAATAAATCTGAGCAAGATTTTTTTTTTACACTACAAACGGAACAAGCTAGACACCAGTATGAACAACATCAAGCTTGTATACAAAAAAAACTAGGACATATTACTATTCATATTTATTGCAAAAGAAAACCATAAAGAAACTACAGCTGACAACTTTATCAGATGATTCAGATTCAATCACATGTCCCTAATTTTGAGAAAGGTAAACTGATATCTGGAGCTGAGCTCCAAAGATCAAAATATTGGTTCATACACCCAAGGGAAAATTACAGGCTTCAGAAGCAGAAGTTACCTGATGCAAGAGCTGAAAAATTTTCTTTGGTGTCGCAGGCACCTCTTCTCCAACTACATCTCCATCTTGACCTTGCAATCGCCTGACCAACTGCACATCAGAAAAAATATTGTAATAATGCTAGAAAGAAAAATGCTAAGGAAACTTGAAGCACCTAAACTAGCATGGGGCATAGTGTTGTTTCAAGGATTCCAATTTTCATCAAATTGTAATCTTTTGTTATTTTATGTCTCCAAAGGAACCACCATATATGAGTAATATAGTTACTAAAACAACATGAACGATATTGCATAAGCAGGAAAAAGCAGAACAAACCTTGAGCGCAGAAAATATAAGTGGGGGAACAGTGAAAGGAAGCCGTGTTGGTCCTCCAGTCAGTATATGCTTCTTCACGGTACATATGATCTGAAATCCAGTACTTCATAAAATTACAAATATCATTGTGAAAGTGTTCTCACATTTATTAACAGTCGAACACATAAAGCATTGTCATAGTCATGCACAAAAAAAAAATAATCATGACAACAGAAGAATACAATATTCCAATATATAACAATACAATAAGATGCTTCATGACTGATTATCTAAATGAATGGAAAAAAAAAATATGAGTTGACACTGATTAGGAATGAGGGAGCAACCCAGTACCGACTTATTAAATCGCAGAAACAATCATGTGAAATATAACACCAAATTCGCTAGAGTAGGGATGATGTTCAATAAACCAAACTACAAAAGCTTTATCCCAGCTATTCACATCCTATCTGGGGCCCACACCTTCTGGTAAAGCATGTTTCTTCAAATTGTTCCTTGCTACTTCAATCCATGATTCCACCCTCTCCCCCTTGTGATGGTATCAAACAGTGATCTTTCCACAACATTTAATAATACCATTTAAAGAGGAACCAAAAGGAAACAATGTCGGAATATGTCCTAGAATAAGCATGCCTATAAAAAGGAAGGAGAAAAGAACAAAGAAAGAACGAAATAATTAAGTCGCAAGTTTTAAATTTAATAGAGACCATTCAAATATTTTATATTTGCACATAATGTTATACTATGATTAGTAAAGATAGTATATAACAGAGACATTTCAGAAAACAATTATTGCAAACAAGATCTGCATGTCTTTTCAGATAACATCTCAGAGATCATGTAAGGAGAAGTCCAAGAGATTGTGCAAGCTCTAATTGATGGCAAACCAATTGCATACTCAAGAGGAAACTCAGCATAGGGGAAGCATTCCAACACATACCCATTTAACCATGGCAACCCTAAATCTCGTGACACACTCAGGTAATAATATCAGCATCAACAGCAATATTGGCAAATCTTTGAGAAGTGACAACTAACACTGTAACACAGAATCATGAATTCAAAAACTTTCAATACATTAGTTACCTTCAACATCTCCTCAGGGTCATCATTATGCAGCATGTGAATGAGACGAGCAACCGAACTTTGCTCCTCCTTGAAATCCTCCTCATCAAGCTAACACAGAAGAAGAAAATGCGATAAACTTAACAAGTGTAGAACAGTTGCCAATATAAAAGGCTGATTTTCCATAGAGAAGAAAAGGAAAGAGAAGACACTAAAAGAGCTAGCTGAGCGTCCTAAGCATTGCACGCAATTGTTATCATTCCATTGAATAATATAAGTATGAACTGGTATTTAAATATTCACCTCCTCAACAGGGGTCCCATCCAAATCCTTTATAAGCCCCTTTATCAATTCAAACAATGCCTCAACCTATAAAAACAGAATGCCATGATGTTAATTTGGAAAACATATAAAGAACGAACATAAATAGTGAAATAGCACATACTTTATCAGCAGTTGAAATGCAAGTGTTGTTCTTCATGATGCTTTGGATAATAACCACTGCCATAACTTTATTGGTTCCCGTATCTAGGTGATCCATGACACGAGGATAGTTAGAAAGCTTCAGTGCAATCACAATGTCATTGTATTTCTCCAGGGGAGCACTCAAAAGTGCAACAATTTGTTTTGTGGCTTTGTTGTCTTCCAGTTTAGCTTTGCCAGAGAGTTTCTTAACACATGCACCCTGAGAAAAAAAAAATCATTTTCATTGTGAAGTGTTAGACTTGACGATGGAAATACATATATCTGCTCAAATTAGATGGGCACAAAAAGTTATAGATAGCTACTTCAACCAAACCTGCATGGACAGTAGTTACATAAACAGAATGTATGGACAGTTATTACATAAAAAGAATGCATTGGTACAACCATACAACCTTGTGCAAATCCCACCTTTTTCATTTATTTACTACCAAACTTCCATAAAAAATATATATATTTTACTACCAAAGCAAACATACTGTGAGCATAACTCTAGTTACAGATATTGCAATACCCTTTAGCCAAATTGATCTCAATTTCAAGATCTAAGCACACAATAGACATATAACAATGTAACATGAAGAGGAACTGTACCAGAACTTGATCTACATAATCAAGCCGATCAGGATGGACACGAAGCGTAAAAGTAAGGAGAGACACATATAAGGTAATTGCCCCAACAACAGGCATGTCAACCTGTGCTTCAATGACCTGTCACAGAAATACGGTAAATTAAACTTTCATGCGGCTCAGGAAGAAATAACAGCATTAATCATACAAAATTGCTTTATAAAGTAAAGGAAAAAAGAGTGCAGTTAAGGGGCTTGATCCGCTGATTGGCCAGTACTGCTTAAAGGAGAGAAAATGCAGGAATTAGTTTATGTTGCTGCAATATCTTCTCTCTTTAATAATAGTAAAACTGTAAAAGACCACTTTACCCTTCCAAGTGTATTATGATTCATGTCATCATGAGCAAACAATATTATATATACAAGGGTCTTACTGAAGGAGAAAAGAGGTCAGGAGACTCATGACTACCTATGAAAAAATCAGTCGAGAACACTTCTTAGCTTTATAGCTGTAAAAATATGTAATAAGGTCTTATCGTTAATAATAATAATAATAATAATAATAATAATAATAATAAATCTAAAAATGTTACGAGGAGTTAGTTTGCAATATAAGCATTGGGCATTTGATCTCATATTAAAAGAGTAAGCAATGTATGGATTAAACTCAAGTGAAATGCTAAAAAGCAAATCTTTTAAAAGTAGCACGGATCCTACTCTGAAGACAAGAAAACTTCTCTGAAACTTGGGCTCTGTCTAAAATATAGTTTTTTCCTTCTCTTATATAGAGTTGCATGGTAGCATTCCTCTAAATTTAAGTACAGAAACAATCAGCATGTCACATAAAGTGTACGTGAAATATTTAGATTTTCCAATACCATCCTATAAGATAAAAACAAATGAAACCATGACTTCCAAATCAGATATTTTTTAAAAAGGTTAACAAGGTAATCACAAGGTTACCTTCCCAATAGCATTGCTCAATTTTGCGAAAGCCTCTACTTGCAAGAACTCAGGTAGCACCTACAGCAAAAAATGATAAGAATCACACATAAAATAGGGGACAAGGAGGTATGTTGACACTCAAAAATCAAAACCAAAAAGAAAGTATGTTGATACTCACCTCTGCACTTGAAGCAGCATAGTTTGATAGCCTATCCATTAATTGGGATAGCACTGTCTTGATGTCAACTGTCGGCTAAAATAAAGAAAGCAAAAAAAGAAGATTTAGTAAGCTGATAGTTTAAAATTCATCGTGATGGTATTTTGCCAAATTTTAACAATATCAGAATTGTCTAGCCAAACTCCATTCTCATTATCATCAACAAAAAGACATGCATATCAACTTAATTTTGTCCTCTATGGAGTGGTCCATCTTCATAATTCAAGGATAAGAGGCTATCAAATATCAGACTTTTTTCAACAACCATATAATAATAATTTTAAAAAAAAATAAACATAAATATATTAAACTTTTTATCTTCACTACTTTATTTTCAGAAATGAGGATATTATGATATTGCCTTAGCAGCTAATTTTCAAACTTTTCAAATAGGCTTTTAGCCTAAAAAGTAAGCTATCACGTATTCACGTTAGTACTTGTCACTGGATGAATCAATTAAAAATTGTGCTGTATCTTCATATGCGATTTTTATATTTTCAAAAATATGCATATCCTTCTCTAGTTAGGAACCAAATAGAAAGTGCATCCCTGTTCCATGTCCTAATAAATGAAATCAAAAAGGTTTGAACAGTGTTTACATTTAGTATCATAGGCAGCTCTTTAACTTGGCAATAATAATCTACTTCTGCAGCTTAAGTACAGCCAGATATGCATACTAAGAAAATAAAAAAGAAGAAGATGAAAAAAGAGAAAAGAAGAAGTTTAATTCTCCACCACAATCAAACCCAACGGCAGAAACAAGGTCAGAAACAAGAAATATCTATCAAATTAATTAGACTAACAAACATCATTGTATTATTATTTTTATTTTTGAATTTTCGGTGGGGGAAAAAAGTTTCAAACAAGTAAAAGAGCCATTGGATAGCACGTTACCCACCTGAAGCTGAGGGCAAGCACCCAATAATGTCTCGAGGGTCTGCAAGTGGTACTCATCTGGAAAGACTTGGATTATACAATCCATTAGGTAATATTGAGCAAGCTCATCTTTACAATTGACAACCTGCACAAAAAAATTTGGATGCACATGATAGAATGTGAAGTTTCAGTATAGCATGTGATGATGTGATAGGCTTCTGTACCAGCAAGGAAAAAAAAAAACAAATAGGAGGTAAACGAAAATGACCTGTTCCAGGACTCTGGGAAGTACATTATCTTTGTACATATCAAGGTCAACACCCTCTATCTGACTGAGAACATGTAAGTTTTTTCCAACCTGAACAAAAGTCAGAACTAACTCTTATAATCATCGCTATCAAAGCCCTACCCAAAATATTTGATGTTGGGTGGAACCAACATTTATATAGAATACTAAAAATATACAATAACACAGTACAGTGATTTGAACCAGTTTCAGGTTACTGATATTACGAGATCACGAAGCTCGCTCCTTTCCTTTTCCCGCTTCTCTCTCTCCCGGGAGGGTCCCTGCAGACCAGAAAGCCCGATTGCAAGCCTCAACTCAGGGTCACCTAAGAGTATGAATTCACAAGCACTATAACACCTGCATGACCAAAAATCATGCCCTCATGATTCATTTTTACCTTTATGGCATGCATGTATCGAGGTCTATGTTGTTAAATTCGGAATCGGCTGCTAGCCGGTCCAAGACCGACTAATCGCTGAATAATCGACCATCCCACAGTACAACATTAGATCAGATCTAAGAGAAGGGATAGGATCTCAGATATCTTAGTTCTATCTCAGATTGTGAGAAAAAAGATGGATGAAGAAGAAAAGAAGAAGGCGTATACAGTGCAACTTTTCCAGCGGAGACAGCAGCAGCCATAGGTTCTCTCTCTTCCTTTCTCTTCTTCTCCCATTCTCTCTGTTTTTTTTCCCAGAAAGAGACAAAATGTATGTTTTCAAGCACAGAGCTAGTCAACGACTTGCCAATGCATCTAAATAGGGGAATCGGTAATTTGGTTGGCCCGATTCACCCAACTGCGCAAATTGATAACTTGGATCCGCTCTCTGTTGAATCCCGATTAATCGCCGATTTTAATAACATAGATCAGGGTACCATGCATGTCCAAACATGTGAGCAGCTAATTGTTCACAAATATCCCAACCAACCTGATGCTGCATTCGGACCCAGAGTTTATTCATCTCTGTAAAATTTTGGAGTACAAACTCAACAGCATCCATGACAGTGTCAGCATCCCTGCAGGAAGAAAGTGGCAGGTTGTAAGAAGCAAAACAGAAATCAGGTCAAGTGTCATAGTAAAGAACATAACAAGAGCAAACAACATATAAGTTAAAATGACTAAACCAAATGAACCTGAAGCTGAAGGTAATCCATAAAAAAGAAGAAAAAGAAACATGCACAGAACTGAAAAAAGACTAAGATAATGTTGTAAGGAACGTAGCGAACTTGATGAATGATTCATTCATTCACCCATTCCCTAAGTGTCAAGCAGTTCGAAGTAGATTTCCACAAATAATAGTAGCATCATTTTCAGATGTTACGATTTCTTGCCATGCCATACAAGTTAATCCCTTGTAGCACCTGTAATCCTGATCTACCTTTTCACAGAAAGTAGCATCAGAGCTTCACTTTTCTGAAGCAAAACCTCTAAAGAATAAACCTGACCACAAGGAAGTACAAGGGAGCACATATTTTGGTGTTTTTGCCAAAGTGGATGAGGAGCAAGAACTAACCAGGGGAAATCCTATAAGAAAATAAAATCCAAGTACAGAAAGAAAGATTTATTTACTGAAAAACCCAAGAAAACCACTAAAGATAGAAGCAGACAAGAATCTTAAGTTTTGTTTTGGCAATGCCCAGATAAACTCAAAGGATATGGAGAACAATGGTTGTATTTAGTGCCTAGCCCTCTACAAGCAGCTAGACGTTCAAAGCTTGGGAAGGACTGTTGCCTATGGAAATTCAATGGAGGGACTGAGACTTTGGTACTTCTAGCAAGAAAATATAATCCAAGAAAAGAAGTGTGAGATGCTGGCCTAACAAACAAATAAAAAAAAAATACAGCCAGTGTTCTTATCAAAGAGCTAAGAACAGCTCAGATGTGCCACGCAAGAAATTCTAACAAGCATATCTATCATACAATATGGGTACTAGGAGACTACTCTTGTACTCTTCTATCATACAATATGGGTCTCAATCAAATTAAGATAGCTAAACAATTTCTTTCAAATGCATCATGTCATGAATTGTAACCGATCAAAAAAAAAAGATCATGTCATGGATTGTTAACCACCAGAACCTGCTAGTGCAAATAACCTGAGCAACACTATCAACATCTCAGTTTGGAAAACTAGGATGTATCTCAGCCGCAGTATGTGCCTATGTGGGCTTATAGGTCTCTACATGCACAAAGGATTTATTGGATAGTCAAATCTCAGGATCTGGTGTAATCACGGAAATTAGATCCATTACAGAGTCACGTGGCTCCACATTATACAGAAAAAATGATCAGATAGCTAGTATTTAAGGTCAAATAAGCAGCTGACTAACCATGTTTTATAGAATAGAACTTTTACTGGCATTTGCAACCTTCAACAATAGAAGCAGAAACAAGGCTCCTATTTTGGCTGGATAAATTTATTAAATAACCACAACTATACAACCCCCTATCACAAAGTTTCTCTATTTACACCACTCCTTGTCATTCCAATTGGTGGTTAAATGCACCCACTACATGCATATAACAAAGGAAAATGCATACAATAGTTGCATTCCGAAATCATCAACGTTCTTTCAAAACTATAAATAGTATGCAATGAAAAGGGATCGTCATACCCTTCGTACTCAGAACCGATATCAGGTAACTTATCCCTACTGACTTGAGATAGGTAACTCCTCAGAAAAAGCCCACGTACAGGATGTTGAATGCCACGGCACATTTCCACGAGGTCCTTAAGAACATCCTTAGCAGGAGCCTCCTTTGATTTTATGTACACTGATCCTACTGTGCAGAGGAGATACCTGGCAATCAAAAATGGGCCACCAAAATTAATAAAATGATCTAAGAAGTGTGAGGTACGCTGATTTATCCAAACACAAAACCAAAACATGAATTAAAATTGTAAACTGCGAATAGAATGGCAGTATATAACTACTTAAATAGCTTATAAGCTATAGTAGATCAATAGCAGAAGAGACATATATGCAATAAAATTGCCCGTTCACTTCATAGCTCTAAACATTTTTCTATGTGTTAAAGTTTTCACGTATCTGTTTTAGTTGGACCAGTTGCTGAGACAAGGAAGAAGAAGCCTTGTTAGAAATGAAAATAGTTGAAATTTTCAAGTCCACTATTAAGAACTTCCAAGATAATGAAGGAACAAAAAAGGCTTCACCTCTTCACTCATTTATTGACAGTATGCGATCGTCACCTAATGAAACTTCGAGCACACCTGAGTTGGCTTATCCCCATATAGCATTAATTCCTACCACTAAAAACCATATCGTAGTAGAATATATTGCCCATGGTAAACCATAGAACTGTTTAAATTACATGTGTTTTGCATTCGAGCTGAGAGCATTGAATTGACAAGGTAGGGTCTGTTATTTAACACTGTAGTGAATAGTCTTCAAGGAAAGCAAGTCACATTCTTTCAATAGAATCAAGCACATTTTCCAGTTCTCCAAAGAACTCACCATCTAGAGTGTAGACTGCCCCTCAAACCCTAGAATTTAACTTATGCGGAACAGGTTTTGAATGTTTTCTCAAATCATAAAAAACATGCTCAGAGAGAAATTGATTGGACAAGAAAAAAGAAAAAGAAAAGATTGATACCAAATAAACTCAAAAAACAGAATCAAAATGCCCTAAATATGTAGTAATTGGGACTGTTCCAGAATAATAATAATAATAATAATTGGGAAAAAAGAGGATAAAAATTATTTTTTCCATAATTGTCACTTACAGTCTAGGTAAAATGTTCCCGGCATGTTGTACAAGCTCGTACAGATCGATAACCGAACAACCACGCCTTGTCTCCTCCTTAAAGAACATCTCCAACTTCCTCAACTCATCGAACGCTCGCATGTCTTCCCATCCAAAAAAAACAAAGCAATCAGAAACCCTCACATTTCATTTTTCAACTTCAAATCAAAATCAAATTGAGAAAAATTCCATTAGATCTCTCGATCCATGATGGATCAAGAGAAAGAGAGGATTTACAGAGCTCGTAGTATTTGTGAGGAGTAAGTCTTGATGTCCGAAGCTCTGAAAGCATCTGAGCAGAATACTTGAGGGCGTCTCTCAAATTGTTTGAATCCTGATAGAAAAAAATTAAAGAAATGAAATTAGGACTCGTACGAGAATTAGGGATTCTGTGAAAATTAGGGTTTCATGATAAGAAGAAGAAGATCAATTACCAGGGCACGATGCATGTAAAAGGCGTTCTGTTGAAGGCCAGCAATCCCTTCCGCCAGCCATTTCTCTTCGTCTTCGATGCCGTCCGAAATCATTTTCTCTCTCTCTCTTCTTTCTCCCTCTCTCTCTTCTTTCTCTCTCTAAGTTATAACGATGGTGGTGATTGGAATTTGGATCTTCGTGTTTTGACCTCCTTGGAGTTTCTACCTCAACTGCCTGTCAGTCTTTCGTTCATGGTGGGTCTCTTGACTCTCGTGTTTTGAGTTTGTATAAACATTTGGAGTTGGATGTATTCGGAGTATCAAATTTCTATGTTTGAGATGATCAAACACGTTTATTTGGTGGATCCAAATAATGTGTGTGATGGAATGTGATTCGATTCGGATCATTAGCTGATTGAACGGCTTAGATTAATTAACTAATAAACGACTCATACCAGTAGAAAATTTTGTTGTGTTATTGGGGTGTTTGGTAATAAGTTTAGGTTAAAAGGGAACAACTTCAACCTTATATAGTGGAAATAATTGGACCCAGTTCAGTTCTAGAACGAGATAATATTTGAATAACCTAATCCCGGGTTAATGGAAATTGGGCGGGTCAGACTGAGCTCCGACCAGGTAATAGTTGGGCCAAGCTTAGTTCTGAATAAGGCCTTCAGATGGGCCTGTATTGTTGGGCTCAAAACGCATTTGATGGGCCTCAACCAAAATCTCAATAACTGGCAGAATTCCCAAGCCCACTCTTGTTCGCGATTGGTCGAGTAGTACCTGGTCGACCAAAGTCCCCTTTTTTGTATTTTTAAAAGTTGCTTCTCTATCTCGAGAACTTGAGCATGATTTGCCAGATGCCTGTGCCAATTTTGTATTTGCGAGCACCATTCTTTTTCCTGGCTGATTTTCAATAGCAAGTTCTATACCCAAGAGGTCATGTCAATTGGTAGCCAAGAGGTAAATTATAAGCTGTATTAAGAGGCGCTACGATCGAATAAAGGTAGGTGAGTGAAAATAGCCACCAAAAAAGGAAAATCAACAACCAAGTGTGATATTGGTTATGGATATATCATTGTTCATTGTAATTCGACTCGGTTGGATTGGACGGACACAAATCAAGGTGATAGACTGATTTGAAAGCCAAATTAGGGTCAGATTTCAAGATGAACGGGCTTTTCAGAAACCTTGGCCCAAGCCCAACTTATCAAAATCTTTCGACCAGTGAGTCAGTGACCATGCAGGCTCGAGCTTGGGTCGAGCCTCAACAAAAACTCCAAAGCCCGGACCAACCTTTGGCGTAGTTAACCCATAAATCCTCTCTTAATTATAATGGGATGATTTTTTGGGGCTCATATTCAACGGTCAAAATGGATGGAGGGACAGAATTTTTTTAGGCTTTTTAACCCCAAAAACCCAGCAAAAACACACCCCACCCCTACCACCATCAAAGAAAAAAAAAAATCAATGCGACCACTGATTATCGAATACAAAGATAAAAATCATGGTCGAAATTCGACCATTAATGGTCGATTTTTATCTTTGTATTCGACGATTAGTTCTCAAAAAAAAAAAAATTCCGATGGGACTGATGGGTGGTGCAGGTTTAGGGTTTTTAGAGAGTGAGACAGATCTGAAAGCTGAGGCCCAGCCTTGAAGTTGGAACCAGACTTCAGAACCCTTCCCTCATATAAGGTTTCCTAATCAAAATGTAATAGATGTATTTAGTTCTCTACTAGGTTCTATAACTTCAGTTTTATTGTCCATCTTTTTCATCATGGGCCTTGAAATGCATTCAACGTTATACATAAAAGCCCATGACAAGAAAATGCTCAAAAACTCAAAACAATGGTTAAAAACTTAAAAATCTGCCCCACGATCTTAAAACCAATACACTAACACCTAATTTTCGAAATAATATTAAGGAGACATCTACGAAAAGTATGATATATGCGTCTATAGTTATGCATTTGGTGGTTTTTCTTGGCTAGCATGGGCGATTTTTCTTTGTCCGTGGAGGCGGCCTTCTCTTGTCTATATGGTAGTCTCTACACTCATTTTTCACCTATACTAGCAGTATATATCTGTAATGTAATAGTACTGTGGGAACTGTGCAATAGTTCTTAACTACCAATATATACACTATTATATTAGATTAGAAATTAGTCTCTTTTATCCTTTCCAAGTAGTTTTTCCTAAATAAAATTTTATTTTGAATAAAATTTGTAATTTGTAAATTCCTTCTAAGAATTAGAAAAAAACTAAAATATAAAATCAACATCCAATTAAAAAAAAGTATTACCAATTATTATATATTAAATAAATAAATAATAATAATTTGGATTAAAAATTTCATGTGTTTAGTATGGGATATGAAGGCTAGTGTGTATATATATAATTTGGATTAAAAAATTCATGTGTTTAGCACGGGATATGAAAGCTAGTATACATATATACACACGAAATAATAAGAATATTAAAATTAAATAATTTAGATTAAAAAATTAATGTATTTTTCACGAGATATGAAGGCTAGTATATATATATATAAGATGAGTAAAAAAAGAAACACGGAAAAGACAACAATTTTAAATTTAGTATGTTAGGCTCTTCGATGCACGTTAGAGGAAAAATAAATCCACGTGAAAAGACGGAAAATCCCTTCTTCTAATGTTCTTTTTGACGGCTGACGGAGAGAGGAAGTTTTTCATTTTAAATAGGGGGAACGACCGTTTAGTCCTATTTGAGGGTTAATATGATGGTTCAGTCCCAGCTAAAAATAATATGACAGTTTAGTTTAAAAATGTGAAAAACCACACATGTGCATTTTACTTGACAAAAATGCCCCAACAATAAATACATAAGCAGTAAGTACTAACTAACTTTTTTTATTTTATTTTTAAAATAAAAAATGACATAACTTTTAAAATACAAATCAGTTTTTCATACAAATTATATTTTTAGAAATCTTACATTGAGATCTTTAAAATAAGACCAATCAACAATATTTTTTTTTAATTTTTTTTTTTTTGTATTACGAAGTATGCAAAATGAGTTTTGCGATTGCAAAATGAGTTTTGCAAATGCAAAATGTGTTTTGCAAAACTATTTTCCATTTAAACAAAAGAATGGATGAATGTTTTTATAA